>BQNB010110212.1:0-22597 GCA_026074375.1 Tanacetum coccineum
TGTCGCTATGGCCCATTCATCATGGGCCTGGGTATAAGTACTATTCGTGGGTCGGGTGCATGACCCGAGGTTGGACTATAGGTCATCAACAGGGATGCTAGAGGTTATTATCCAAAGGACACTACACAAAGGTGGCTATAAATAAGCTACACATCTCTCCTCATTTCCCAGGTTCTTTCTACCTCTCTCTATATATACATGTTTACTTCTCTCTCCCCTCATCTCATATATGATCACAGCATACAACAACACATATTCCACATTCATACTAAATCCTACATAATCGAGGTACTGACTTGACCGTCGAAGGGTGGTTCCCGGGGCTTCGACCTCGAGACTCCTTCTAACGGGTTCTCTTTTGATTGACATCACTATTCTAGGCTTGGGATGACGACACGAGGCTCACAAGAGTCATCAGGATCAACCCAATAGAAATATGCTTAAACAATTTCTACTTGGAATCACTTTATGTTACAATACTAGATAATAATCCTGGCCCCACCAAAGACAAGTATTAAAGTCACTGAAAGAATAATAGCACCTGATTCCGTGACCAATTTGTTTAAAAATATAGGAGGTGCCTGAAATGATAAATAGCACACGCTTAAGTACGCTTATATGTATCACATTTGTGATTATTTCTGTGCCTATATGATATACCTCCAAAAGATAAAAGGAAGAACGCTTATTAAATACCGAACTGTTTACACAAGAATGGGTTGATTTGGCTTTTGTTTGATTCTCCAACAGGTCAAGTCATAAAATCTAGCCTAAAGGAAACGGAAAAAGAGGGTCACTCACTTATATTGTAATAACATTGTTTGTGTAAAGATGTAATACTGAATATCTATAACAGAACTAAAAATTGAAAGGAGAAAGTAAAAGTTTCTGTGTCAACACAATCCGACCCGTCCCATTTTGACCCGTTACCCAGCCCGCACATTTCGCCACTTATAATCACCATGAAAAATATATTAGACATAAGGTATTGCCAACCTGCTTAGAAATGACCTTACTAACGGACCAACCACATTTGTGCGTTCTTATTACATGCCCTACTTCTTCTCCTACGCCGTATATAATTTCTGGCTCGCTATCCTAAAATATCGGACATTTTAGTCAGATGGTAGTGATGCTTATTTGATATCCTACTACTTAACTTGCAGATTGTTGTTTGGGCATTTACTAAGTCACAAGGAAATAATCAAGAAAGAAACCACTAACAAATATGGAGGAACATGTCTAGACACTGCTATGAAATTTGAGTAATCTGAAATCACTACTATTTTACAACACAACGTCCAAAGGTTCAATCCATAAAAACGAAGCCATTACCGCTAACACCCAAAACCCGAGAACTAAAACAAAGACTCTTAGGGTTTGTTTGTTTAATATTTTCATTAAGTCGTGTTTAATTAACGGATGACTTAATGTAGAGACTCTCAGTTTTATAACTTATTATTTTAAGTCAATTCTTTTGATTAAGTTAAAAACAAACAACTTTTCACAAGACTTATTAAATTAAATTTTTTCATATTAAGTCGATTAAGTTCAAATTAAACACCACCTTATTATTCTTTGTTCCTTTGACAACAATTTCAGCAACCATACAACCCTTTTTAAAGTATTTTTATGCTAAACAATTTCAGAACCATATACAACCTTTTAAAAGCATTTTTTGGCACAAAAATTTAGCATTCAAATAGCCTTTTAAAGTCAATTTTCTGCACAAACAATTCAGCAACCAAACAACCTTTAAAAGCATTTTTTCTACACAAAATTTTAGCAAAACAAACATTCATTTAAAGTTAATTTTCTGCACAAACAATTCAGCAATCAAACCCTGTTAAGAGCATTTTTTCTGCACAAAAATTTCAGCAACCAAACACCCTTTTAAGACCACTTTCTGCATAAATTTTTATTACCAATTTTGGCCTACACATGCTGCTGACATTTGAAATGGATCCTCCAATGCACATGCTACTGACATATGAAAGGGTATGTATGTAGCAAACTCGAGCTTTAAAATATTTTACAAAAGAATAAAACACGTATCCTTTATCGAACTCTAGCTTAGAGGCTAAGACTAGAACATCGACAACAACAGGTACACATTTAGTTGTTTGTGTGTTTCGGTCTAAGGCCGTTAGTACATCATTGCTAGAAACAATTTAGGGGTGGCCGGGGATGCAATGAAAATGATTCTTGATAAGCATATGACCTAAGAACCTGTAATACCAAACACCCCTCAACATGTTAAATATAGAAATTTCTATAAGGACATGATGTTGTTACTATGACCCACTTACAAATGTGTCGAAATTGTCAGTCTTATAATGGCGATTTTCTGAATAGATTAACTTTGTACTATTTTAATTCTATGGAATACTTAATTGCAAATGACTAATGCATATGACCATATTTACTAATCCATGTAATAATTCTAGGAATGTAAACTATTAAATTCAAATGCTTAAAACTTGCTACAGTTTTAGAATAAAGAGGCAAACCAGGTAAATTTTCTTAAGGATGTGCCTCAGTAAGTCACTTGCCGACTGTTGTTTTTCTTTGTTAAAACAATAACATTTTGAATATGTAATTATCTATATCCTTTTTTATGTGTATGCTTCTTTCAAAGAACAATGCAACTTATGATAAATAATATCATGTAACAGCCTCTATATTAGCTGGTAGGATAATTTCATTGTGATAAGAAATAATATGTCTTCATTTGTACATCTTTGTTAGATTGCATTTAATGTCACTACAAACATACACATCGTCATTGTTTAATCACATGGTTATAATCTCTTCTTGAAGCTTAAGTAGTGCCAAAAAGTTGGATTGCTCTCAAGGAGAACGTGATTGAGTTTAATTGACCCGAAAACACTTATTGTCTATTATTGAGTTTTCAACAATTTATTTAGGCGTCAAATTTGATTATGGAACAGTATTTTTACAGTAAAGCCCTGCACATAGCAAATAGTGTTTAGATTAATATTGTAATCTAAATGAATAATAATGTGATTTAGATGGTTTTATTCAATAAAAGTACACTTCGGACGGCTTTTAACCCATTTAATCAGTTAATCCTATTTGACCCATTATTTTTCTAGCTAAACTTATTAGTTGGACCTAGAATGGGTTGGAATTGCCACCTGTTTTGTGTTCTGAGACGTTTCTTTCCTTCATATTATATGGGCAAAATGAAGATATTTCTTTCCATTGCAGAGGAAGGTTGTTGATTTTCACTCAAAATTCACTAACAATTTTGTATCTGATGATGGTTGACGAAGTGGTGGTATGGGGACACAGCTAGGTGTTAACTTATTATATGCTAAATAGTATACAATTGTCCATGTTGGTGGGTACGGGCACGTGTCATCTTTTTAGTTCACAATTATCCATGATTGTGTTATCATATTAGTACAAAACTGTCCATGATTGTGTTATCTTATAACATGTGCTAAATAAATACATGAACTCTTATCTTTCTGACCAAATGTACAGATGTGGGATGGTCACTGATTTGATTTATAGACAACAAAAGGAAGTTCGACTCGATGGACAAATTTAATCACATGTCCTAAAATTTTCAGCTCGGCGAGATTACTCTTTCACTTTAAGCATTATTCATTGAATCTATGGTCTTATTATTGTATTTCCATGTTTAGTACAAGGGTCACGCTGTGAACATAACGATCTCCATTGTATTATACATGTGTCATTATTTGTTATTATGAATCACAGTAGTGGTGTTTTGATAAATGATGAATAGATGTTCTGATTAGCTAGATGAGCATTGAACAAAATTTTAAAACTTTGTGATCATTTAGGCATTATTAAAGTAATAAACCAAAAATGGCACATAGTTTCTTTACATTTGCTGTTACCACAATGACAATAATGAACTTGAATTTGAATGTTACATAACCATTTCGACCATGGAAAAGTAAACTAACCATCAAGACAGAAACAAAGTACTCAACGATTAGATGACTAAAATTCCGAACTTAAGCCTCTTTTGTAAATTATATACCAGACAAAATGGATTTGTAATCAGAGAGCTCACAGTCACATTCATTCACATCCAAATGGAGTGGATAAGTGAACTGCGCCAAAAAGAAAGTGATGTGAGACATAAAGTGAATCGAAAGCAAGCCACACGCCCTACAGTAAGTTCCAACTTATTATGCAAAAAAGGTAGGTCACGAAATTGGTGACCATTTTGGTAGAATATAAAATAAGTAGGATTTCTCACGCAATTTACCTTGTCATTTAAACTCGCTGTTAAAATTATTAAGAAAATTTAGGAAATGGATTATGTTTATGCGAGTGGAGGGGTACGGTATAACTTACTTCATTGTGATGTCAAGGCTTTTAAGTGGGTTTTTTTTGAGGAAATGTGGTTTTCGATTTTTTGACCATCATAGAGTTAAGCCCGCAGCTACAAATATTCAAAATGGGTAAAGTCTTGTCAAGAGGTTAGCGTGACCAATTAATATCTTAAATTAAGGACAAATCAAAATATATTAGCTCATAGCTTAATATTGAATTATTGGCCGATTATCTTTTCTTGCTGCAAAACATATTCAGCCATTACAACCAGACAAAATAATACCTACAAATTTCTTAGATGTTTGCTCAAGAATTAATTTTTGAGCAATGCTACATCCACTCTTAACTCACATAAAAACTCTCACATACACATGTGGCATGTTAGTTCCACCAATCACTATCTTTCACTCCTAACTTACATAAAAACTTAGCACATAACAAAAACATACGACTAACAAAAAGATGTATACAGTTCCGTTATACACCTTTATGTTCGTCGTGTATTTTTGTTATGGGCTAAGGCCCAAGTATGTATTAGTTAGGTTTTCATATTATCTACTCTATATTAGAGGTGCACAAAAAACCGGGTTTAAAAACCGGTTCCGGTTTGAAACCGTAAAACCGAACCGGTAAACCCCGGTTTTTACCAAACCGGTTCTTGGCCAAACCGACGGTTTGGAACCGGTTTGGTTTTTCTTGGTTTCGACTGGTTTTATGACCGGTTTATCAAACCGGATTCCCCAAACCGGTTTCAACCCGAACCGACCGGGAGCCTATACAAAATTTTCAAATTTCAAATGTTAAGATTTTAACACGCGGAGGGACCTGTTTTTCTGACTTTCTTAGGTGTAGTGTTTGTTATTTAACACTTTTAATGATTATAAATTGATGTGTTGTGTTAGAGTTCAAATCACAACTTACAATACAATCCTAAGCAAAAAAACTATCCAAAGCAAACCAATTTTTTTCAATGGCATGTGGAATCCACATCCGCCTCAACTGCCACCGGTGTTGGTTCTAAACAATTGTGCACCACAATTCGTAAAAATCATATAACCAATTGTAACATCTGATTTGGAAAAGACTTCAACCTTTGATAATGGACCGCAACTCACAAAAAGCTCAATGCAAGCATTGCTTTCATTTCTTATCGCAGGGTTCTAACACGACGTTGAGGAATCATATAACTCAACCTCATTGTGAAGCAATAAAGGCACAGCAGAACCAGAATCCGAAAGCAGGGCAAACGTTTTATTGGCTCGAGGATGGGGTGTTTTCAGGTCAAACGCTCAGATTAATCTTCTGAATAATTCGGTCGGGTTGGTGATTCAACGAGCGTTTAAGTTCAACCACTTTTTGATCACGAGTCAATACATCGAGGGTGCTGTTCCAAGATACACTATGCAAACCAAGATATACTATGTATGTCGCTCTACTCTCAATACGTGATGCCAATTGGAAATAAAATTTTTAATAGTTGGCGGCTCTAAAAAAAACGAAATTAAATTGATAGTTTTGGTAACATTAAATTGCTTTGTGTCAACTAACAACAGATGTTAGGGTCCGGCTCCTCATGGGGTGCCCGGTTACTTCATATGTGTTACGCACATTGGATTGAACGCGGTACTTGGCAAATGTTGAAGGGGTTCATTTCATTCGATGAGGTTTCCGTTTCCCCTTACAAGGGGTTGAAGCCTTGTTAAAATTGTTGATAACAGTCCTTACCAATTCTTAACTTGGAAGATAAAGTTATTAGTCAATTACATTGGATAATGCTAACAACAAAAACAAATCCGCATGGATATAAACTAAATTAAAATACCACCAATGGGGGGTAGGTTTTATCATAGTCGTTGTGTTGCACACATCATTAACTTGGTTGTGCAAGCTGGTTTAGAGGTCCCCGCGATTGATGCAATAAGAGAGTCTTTTAAGACAATGTTAAAAGATATTTTCAAATCAAGTGCAAGAACCCGACAACGCTATGTTAAAATCTGTAAAGATGCAGAGAAACCTTGTTTACGACCAAATTGGGACGTTCCAACACGATGGAACTCCACTTATCATATGTTCCTAAGTGGTTTGAAACAACAAAATACTTTGGCGTATTTTCATGACGTTTTGGCCAATAAGAATAGGTGTAATCATTTTCCGGCTGAAAATTGGGTTATTATTCAATCTTTAACCCAATTACTTGAAGTGTTTAACACTGCCACAGAAATTTTATCGGGGGTTTACTACCCAACATCTCCATTGGTACTTCAACAGATTTTCTTCATGAGTACGGTATTAAGCGAATATGAACTTGAGGGGGGTATATTGTCAAGTATGATTAAACCAATGAAGAAAAAACTTAGGAAGTATTTTCAACACATGCCACCGATAATTACTTGTGCAGCCGCTTTAAATCCATGTTTTAATGTAAACGGGGTAGACTTTCTTATCGAGTCGATAAGTACGGATTTGGAGTTTTTTGACGATACTTTTGCATCTAAGTCAAAAAGTTATTTTAAAGAATCTTTGGAAGGTTTGTATAATCTTTATTATGCAAAATATGGTAACCCAACTCAATCATCTCAAACAAGTGGTGGGGCTACTTCATCGAAGGCGAGTGGCGGAAATAAGTATAGCCGTTTGCTAAACGGTTTAAAAGCACATACAAAAAAAAGGCAAGGACTGATCCTACAATGTCTAGCGAATATGAGCGATATGTCAATTCGGATTTTGTCACACATCTTCATCCCAAAGAGTTTGCAAGTTTTAATGTCTTAGGTTTTTGGAAAGAAAAGGAAACAATGTTTCCCGTTCTATCCCGCATGGCCATGGATATAATAAGTGTACAAGCTTCTTCGGTAGCTTCTGAATCCGCATTTTCAACAAGTGGAAGGGTTTTGTCAATCCGAAAAACAAGACTCACTCTGGCGTCTTTAGAGATGTGCATGTGTTTAAAGGATCACTTGGACGCTAAAGAGCGTAAACAAGACAAATGCCCTCTTGAAACACCCTTAGACTTTGAAGGTGTCTTTGATGACGAGGTGCAACAAAATGAAGCCATTCCACTATCCGATGAAGAAATTGCACTAGATGCTAGCAGCGAAGGCACTATGTCTCCGGGAGGACCACGGTATGATTATATGGTGAGCAGCGAAGTCGAAGATGATTACTAATTTTCGATTAGTATGTTGTATTTTTAATTCGCTTGCATTATGTTGTTGATGTTGTATTTAAATTTTCTTGCATTGTGTTGTATTTCCTTTCCAATGTATTTCGTTTATGATGTATTAGGGTTTTTCTATTAAATAAAAGTTGAAGTTTATTCCATTTATAACGTACAAAACCACGAAAAACAAAAAAAAAAAACCGATTTTGGTTAACCGGTGGGACTGGTTCGACAAAAACCGCACCCCAAACCGGTTTCAAACCGGTTCCGGTTTTCCCCAAACCGGTTTCGACTGGTTCGTTGACCAAAACAGGTTCCTGTTTGACTGAAACCGAACCGAACTGGTTAACCAGTTTGCGCACGTCTAGGCTCACTACAACCTGTTTTGTTTGGCCCAGTAGGTGGCGTTTCTTTTTTCTTCTTTTTTTTCCGTTTCTTATTATTATCTATATCAAACGGCGAGTCGGTGAGATTATCTCACCATTGTTCCAGAGGTTTCTCCGTACCTACAAACACTTAACCGCCGTCTTCACAATCATCCATGCCGTTCTTCCAGAGGACAAGCTAACCATATTATGTACTCCATATAATGTATGAGATATTATTCTAATGCATATACACAATTCACATATCTTACACTTTTGAGGCTTTCATATCTTGAGTGCCGGAATTATTTGATGTTTGTCAATAGTCGCATGTCAGCAACTTTATTTTTTTATTTTCTCACTTTATTTGCTATTATCTTTTTGTCTATGACATTATTTATTGTTTGTTAAACTTTTCTATATCAAAGCCAATAGTGATTTACTCTCATTCACAATATCAAAATCAAAAGAAGAGGAACCCATTAAATCTGCTTTTAGTTTGAATGATTTTTAATTTCATCACAATCGATAAGTAATTAAAATTAATTACCTTTGCAAGGTATTAAGTTTTATAATTCTTACAGCTCAACCTAACAAGTTTTGTTAAATATATGAAAAAGCCGTATAACCTCAAAACAAGTAAGCATTGCGAAGACACATAATGCCGAAATATACCGTTCAAACATTGTTTTTTTTGGGTTGTCTTTGTTCTTGATTAATTGAGATTAATCAAGTTGTTTTGAGATCAAATTATATTTTTCTACAGTGTTAATCGAGTTGGATGATTTTTTTTCTTTTTATTTGAAGCAATTTAGTGTTTTCTTAACAGTTAATTTACGGGTTGAATTATATTTTAACTAATTCTTTAATTAACAAGGAATGAAATGTACATAAATTATGTTCATATTGTATACCGATCTAGAACTAACCATAGTTTATTTTTATTAACCCGCCGTGTAATGTGTATTTATATAAAACACATTTTATGAGTTACCAATTATCAAACCTTAGATTTTCATAAATTCATATGTAAAATCCAAAAATATTACTAGAACACTTGAATTCATAAAGTATGTCTTTAAATCATAACTTATTAAAAAAACTAAAATAAGTTAGAACAAAACAAAAAATTACGTCAATTTTCTAATTGAACAAACCTTTAGAGCATCAATAACGTAATAGTTACTCAAAAAGTCTTTCTTTTATTGATTTTATATATACTCAGCTCTTATTAGATATGAATTCTGAAACACTTAATCAAAACATTACACTAATTTTTTATGAATTCTCTAATATTATATGTCACGAAGTGTGTGCATTATGTTACAATTAATGTATATTTAATCTTAAACACTGTTTTACAATTTTAATCAGCTAATAAGAAAACCGTCCATCGGACAGGAAGAGACCTAGTATAGTATATATATTTATATTTCACAGCAGCAAGTTTTGTAAACCTTTTCCATATGTGACCTGTTTGTAATTTTATCAACTACTTCATCAACTATTGTAAGCTGTGATACATTTCACTAGTGATGCATGTAGGTATGGAGTTCACAAGCAAAAAACAGACGTGATGGTATATGTGACCCCTCACCGACAACGAGGGTATATTAAACAATGCTTCATGGTACGTAACTTCTACACAGCAGCATAACTGATAACATGTTTGAATTAAAGATTTAGAGGAGGAATTGAATACTGATTTTTTTCCCAGGCTGCTAAAAATGAAGGGTGGCTCCTAGTTGATTGGAAAGCTACACCAACTTGTTGTGGATACCGTACTTTCAGTCGCCAACAAGAAGAAAATCTGGCTGGTTTGTGGGACATATATCTCACTCATTCTAAGGCCGTATCCCTTTCAAAGCTAGGTATAGTTATTGTTCATTTATTCTGTATTTTTATTTTGCGAAAATATGTGAGTACTAGAAATATTTTATTGCAAATATATATCTTCCTTTGATAAAGCAATCTAGCTTTCAACCTGTTTGGCATGTTACATTTTTACATAAAATGATATATTTTTCTTAACCCACTAAAGATAAAACATGCCCCAAGTTCATTACTATTTTAATGAGATTGATTTAACATAGCTAAATTTCACAGTTTTTCTTTTTATCAGGCAAGGATGCCGGGTATATTTCCAAAGCATCTTTCTTTGAATGTGCGCTCAAGTAAGTTTTTCACGCTTTTATCTTAATTTTTACCCTTATTGTACTTTATTAATGTTGGCCCTTTTTCTCACGGATCTTTAATCACGATATACCAAAAATATGAAATAAAATTTATTTCTATAAATCTGTCATCATAAAACTCTTTACAACATGTTTGTTCTATTTATACATAACGAAAAGTCACGAATGAAGAGTCGTGTTGGTTCGAATGATCCAACAGTCGTGTCCCTTCCTTGTAACTGCCAATAACTAACTTTTGTAACTGCTAACTAACTGTTTTTTATAACTAACTATAGCTGTTTTACAACTGCCTTTGTTTCCAGCAGATTGGGATTAGCCCAATGATTGGGTTTAGCCCAATGATTGGGTTTGGCCCAATATTCTCCCCCTTAATCACAATCGCTTTGATTTCTTGTAGTGCTTGTGATCATCCTTACATCCTGGTAGATCATTTTTTTCTTCAGTTACTTCCACCTTCATTGTTGTGATCTTCCTTAAGTCCAGGTTGATCATATTTTTCTGGTTACTTCCACCTTCGTTGTTGTGATATATCATAAATCCTGATTGATCATGTTTCTGGTTGGCTATACTACCAACACTTTGTCTTCCTATTGGAGTTCTTGTAGCGTATATATCTTCCTTAATTCTAGGTCGACTCATGCTTTCGGTTACACCACGATCCAAGTTTTCGCTGCCAACTCCTTGTTGTTCAATGTTTGATACTGTGAATTTGAAGCTGAATGGAATTTCCTTCCATTCTTGCTTCGTGATTCTTCTTGGTTAATGAAACTTCCTGGTGCTTCTTCAACAGTTGCCATAAGTAATGTTGGTTCTAAGTCTTCTTCAATGAGATTGGATTGTTCTTCTTTCTTTGATGGACATTTGTTTGCAAAATGCCCATACTCCTTGCATCTGAAGCATAACACCTTACTCTTATCATGAGTAAATTTATTTGAGTTGCTATTGTGTCTTTCTTAGGGGGAAAAAATAATAATAAAAAATTAAAAAAAATTTATTTTGGATGTCCCAGTTCTCCTTTCTGGATTTGAATCTGTAATTTTTCTTGGGCCTATGATTGGTTAAATCTTCCCCGACCACGTTCTCTAAAAGGTTTTCCTTGGCCTTCATGTCGTGTGAACATCAAACTCTCTTGACTGTCTACTCGTATTTCCTTCTTACTTTTAAGTCTTTCTTTAAATGTCTTCAATCTTCCGATTGCTTCGTCTACTGACATCTCGTCTAAATCTGAGTATTGTTAAATAGATGCAACAATTTGAAGGAATCTATCCGGTACGGCATTTAATAATTTTCTTACGAGAGTATAATCTTCATATGCTAATCCGACGCTTGTTGCTTTGTTGATAATACCCGTCAACCTTGTAACAAATGAATCTATTGATTCATTTTCTTCCATCTGTAACATCTCAAACTCCGATTTGAGTGTTTGTTGTTTTGCTTGCTGGACACGGTTTACTCTAACTTGTCTTGTCTTCAAAGCATCCCAAACTGCCTTTGCAGTCTTGTATTTTGAAATAAGTAGCAGTTGGTCTTCTGGTAATGATTGGTAGATGTAGGCGATAGCGGTTTTGTCTTTCTTCGTATCAGCCTCAGTTGTTAGTTTTGGCTCGATCATTTCCCAAAGTCCATTTCTAACAATATAAATTGTCCATTCGTATTGCCCATGTTGTGTAGTTTGCCCCTTTCAACATTAGGCTTAGAAATTGGGTTGTTGAACCCCAATTTTACTTTTATTTTAGTGAAGTAACCTCTTCTATTTTCTTAATCTTTCCCGATAATATTAAAATTTTGTCTATAAACTTTTGAAAAGATATTTACTTAAAACTAAAAGAGTAACTTAAAAAAAACTATATAGGGTACTAATATAGATAAAAGTTGGAGGGTGTTATTTGTTTTTTTTAACCTGATGGGTTTTATTAACCCGGTGCCTCCTTTTGATGCAAAAAAAAACTGCGCCTCCTTTCTTTGGGAGGGAGACGTGTCTCTTTTGAGACTACTTTTGCTTCTTCTTCTTTCGATGGTTAACTGCCGATTAAAAGGCCGGTTTAACCATTCCTCTTCTCGACTGTTGTGTTTTGAACCACTGATTCCCTTGATGTGTTGTGCGAAATTAGGGTTTTGCAAAAATTGGGGATCTTCAAACGTCCTCGGATTTTGGGCGTTTTTGGATAATCGTGAATCAATTGATGATTCTATTAAGGGTTCGATTATTGATTCTTCAAAAAGGTGTGTTCGTTCCCTTTTCTTTGATGATTTGAATCTGCCCCTGATGATGACTTATGTTATCCTCTCGATGTGGATTTCTTTTTTGTTTTAAATCTGTGCTTTTAATTGTAACAGTGCGTAACTTTGATGATTCTGGTTGTGTTTTTTTTCGGTTTGAATGTTCTTGACTAAAGTTTGCAAAAAGGATAAAACCCTTTGTTGCCAGATGATTAAATCACGAAAGTGATTAATCCCTTGGTGACAAGAGTTAGAATCTCCTGATACAAATGTTTGATAAAACACAAAATGATTTCTGTGATTGTGTTTAATCGGATTTGCAAACTGTTTTTGGGTTAATTAAAAGACAAAATTGGTACGTTTGATTCCATAATAGAAACACGAAAATCTAATATTGGTATATGATGATTTCTGCTCTGATACCAATTGTTGGCCCTTTTTCTCACGGATCTTTAATCACGATATACCAAAAATATGAAATAAACTTTATTTCTATAAATATGTCATCATAAAACTGTTTACAACATGTTTGTTCTATTTATACATAACGAAAAGTCTCGAATGAAGAGTCGTGTTGGTTCGAATGATCCAACAGTCGTGTCCCTTCCCTGTAACTGCCAATAACTAACTTTTGTAACTGCTAACTAACTGTTTTTTATAACTAACTATAACTGTTTTACAACTGCCTTTGTTTCCAGCAGATTGGGATTAGCCCAATGATTGGGTTTGGCCCAATAATTAACAGGTTTTTACTTACAAATTTTTTATATAATGAATTAAACAATGTAACACCAGCTATATTCTTTGTTTTATAAAAGAGACACCGTACTTTTAGGTTGAGTTTTGTATTTATTCATATTTATAGTTTTGTGTTTTCCTACCAGATTTACATGTTTAAAAAGCCATAGATTGGCTGAATGCACATTCAATATTGAGGAGATGCTTGATGTAGAAGTATCCTTATGATGTTCTTCCATTACTAGTGATTTTATGATATTGTATATTGAATTACTCATTGATTTGAAATCTTTAATCCTTTGATTAATAGGAAAACACGTTTGTGTACCTACTAAAGACACAAGCTTTCATTCGTTCACTTATCAAGAATTCTCCCGGTAGAGACTTGTTTAAGTTATAGAAGGTAAGACTTTCTTTTAGCTTCAATGTTGTTAAAACTTTCTCATCTCAGCCCAAATTTTATTATTGCTTTCTTGTTCTTGGCCCTAAACAGGCGTTAGCCGGCAGAGAACGTGAGTTGGGATTACATTTAGTGGAGTTTACTGAGGTAAGACGAATATCTTAATGAACTTCTTATACTTTTTTGAACATATAGTTTCTTCTAATATGCTTTTAAATGTGTAAAGTAATCTAGTCTCATGCTTAAGGATAAGCAATCATACAAAATGATATCTAGCATACTAGAGTGTATGGAAAATTTGAGAATAATGAAACAAATCTATTTTGTACCGAGCGATTTTTTTTTACATTACCTAAAAAAAAAATTCCTAAAGAAAAAAAAAAAAAAGCTAAATGGGCCGGCCCAAGTTTGGGAGCCCAACTACCAGCCCATTTGATACGACGTCGTATCAAATGGGTTTTGAGTATAAGTATAATAATTATACCAATTATAATTCTAATTTGGTTTCTAAGTGGGCACAATATTGGGGTGAATATTCCGCCTACATAGAGACATTTAACAAATGTAGATGAAATAATGAAGTGAAAGTTTGGTTTTATAGATTTTCCTAATTTTGTTAGAGAAGGAGGTACGGTGGCGCCGTTTCTGGTGCCATCGCCAACGGCGCCAGAAAACGGTTGGCGCACCGTTACCTCGGTGGCGTTTTCCGTTGTCGCGCCGTCACCACCAGCCCAGAAAAAATAATTTTTTTTTTTTGAAAAAGATAGCCGTTGGGGTGTTTGAATGTAACGGCTATATAGCCGTTTTTTTGTCTTTTTGCCCCAAAATTTCCAAATTTTACCCCCTAAAAATCCTATAAATACCTCCTTATTATTTCATACTTCACACACACTTCCAATACATTTTATAACACATAAATCTTCACTTCTCTAATTTTTCTTTCAACAAAATGAATCCCAACAACCCTTGGATTACCGGAATGCTTAACGACCCTTCGAACCAAATGATCGGGTCGTCTTCGAATCCGGCCAACAATCCGGGCTCGTCTTCGAATCCGAACACCCAAACACCTTACTTTCCCACGTTTTCTCAACAAAACCCATACATGAATCCCGACGATTTCGCTTTATTTTCTCAATGGAAAATGCAACAACAACAACAATATTCAACATTTTCGCAACAACAACAACAAAACCAAAATGAATCACAACCAAGATCCTCCCAACAATCCTTCCACCTTGTTGACGAAACCGAAGACGATGAAGAAGAAGAGCCGGTCCCGACCCCTACGTCGAAAAAAACGAAGGTGAAGAAAGTGGCGAAGACGAAGACGAAGAAAACCCAAAAAACTCAACCAACAACCGAAGACGAAGACGAGGCCCCGAAAAGAGCTCGTAGTTTATGGACCGACGGTGAGGAATTGCTTTTGGCGGAGACTTACATCCAAGTATCCGAGGATCCAAAAGAAGGTGCGGATCAACAAAGGGATACTTTTTGGTATAAAGTTATGGATGTTTACAACAAGGAAGCCAAAAGACTCAAGTACCCAAATCGTTCCAAGAACATGATTACGGGAAAGTGGACTCCGATGAATCGAGATGTCGGAAAGTTTAATACGATTGTGTGTGAAACGGCTCTTATGAGCGGGGAGAACGATAAAGATTTCATGGAACGTTGCCACATGTTGTTTAAAAGAACATGGAAGAATGATTTTAAACACTCGGCCGCTTGGAATTTTTTGAAGGACAAGCACAAGTGGAAAAATCCCGACTCGACAAATGCAAGACGTAATCGTCTTCGGGTTACGGAAGAGGACCCCGAGCATTTTGGCCCCGACGCCTTGCCAAGGCCGGACGGGATGTACCGGATCCAAAAGAGCCAACGTTCGTCTAACTCGACCGCAAGTTCCGGTTCAAACCCGGGAATGTTTCAAGAAATGCTTCAACAACAATACGAGTTAGAGCGCAAGATGAAGCAAGATGTTCTTGAGCGGGAGTCTCGAGCGAGAGTCGATTTACTCGAATCTCAAAAGATAGCCGAGGATATGCGGGTGCTAACTATGGACACAAGCTCATTGGATCCGATGAACGCCGCTATCGTGAAGGCCCAACAAGCACGAATCCGGGCAAAATATCCAACGCAAAAATAATTATCTTATGTATTTTTTTAGTTTTAATCTTCCTACTTTTATTGTCTTTAAGTTTAATGTATTTTTTTTCTTGTAATGTGTTTTTTTTAATGAATGAAGGTAATTTTAGTTAATATTGTGTATTTTTAATTTTATATATATAAAAAAAAAAATTTCAACGGCACCAGATTTTCTGGTGCCAACTGTTACCCCACGAATGTGGTGCCGTTGGGTTTCTGGTGCCGTTGGGGGCAGCACTTTTTCCAAAGCACTTTTTCCCAACGGCACCACTATACGCATTGCTCTTAATATGAATTATATTTGTTGTATTTATAAATCTAACTTTCTTTTCCAGGTTATAGATACGGCTTGTAAAACTTTGGCGCCACATAAAGTGTGTGAATACCTCTGCAATTTATCCAAGTTATTTAACCGCTACTACCGCGAGGTATATTTACTTGCATATGCTTTTTGTCATATAATGTAATTTATATTTACAAAAAGTTCAAATCTTTAAATAAAGCAATTGTGACGTTTTGGTCAATGTTTAGCATAATTTTGATAGTTTTGTTAGGTTAGTGCCTAGTGAGTCCGCTTTTGAGAAAGCAGATCATTTGATATATTGTCTTACCAAATGCTTTTTTTTCCATACAATATTGAGTTGAATTTTTGGTTTTCTTAAACTAAGTTAGTTTTCTAAAAATTAGTTTTTTATTATTTAAAATTAATATTGAGTTGATTATTTCGACAGGTTCCGCCTGGTGAGATCATATTAGGGTTGTGTAAGGCAACTGAAGTGGTGATGAACAAATGCTTTTATCTTTTGGGGATCGCTCCGGTAGGCTTTTAACTAGCAGATTTTTTTAAATCTGTTTTTGGGTCCGTGTTTTTTACCCGGATCTTATTATGCGGGACTATCTTTTGTTCTTCAAGTTTACTCCTTTTGTGAAAGGCAGTAGTTAAGATTTATCTAAGTTTTTGGGTTTATGTTCTTTAATTTAAGTTGGTCTAGGACTTAATACCATGCTATTGATTAGTTCATGTATTCACTATGAAGAAGTAAAGTATAAACAAGATTATTTTTTTCAAAAACTATTAGTATTAAAAAACAAAGTTGGTCACAATTCCACATTTTATAACCGGTTCTAAACTTCTTTCTTTTTGTGTGTGTAGGACCCCTCATTGGCACACTTCAATCATCGGGCATTCTTATCATATGTGGATCGACCAGTTAAAGAAGTGAGGGCTACTAATTCTCATATAATTCCGACATCTGAAGGTGATGCTAGGTAACTCTACATGTTTGGATATTGAAAATAATTGATAAATTCTATGCTAAGTTTATTCCGTTTCATGTAATTTAAGTGAATTGTTGTACAAAGGTTGGGTCATCTAAATAAAAGTAAAGTAAAGTAATTCTTATACCGTCTTCCACGAGTTATGGGTCCCAATATCATCTTTCACGGTATATGGGGGAGGTTGAGACGTAGACAACCCTACCGCTACCAATGGTAGAGACGTTGCTTCCGGTTGTAGCAAAGGTAAAAAGAGACCTCTGACATTGCAAGAGGTAAGGATGAAACCCTTGACCTTTATCTCTAGAGGCAAGTGTTAACCATTTGATTCAAGCCTTGCTCTTTTAAAGGTTAGGTCATATGGAATTGAAATATTATATATAAAATAAAATTAAAATGTTTATAAAATTTACCAATTTTATTAGTTTTTTAATGAATTTAAATAAACTAGTTTCATACCTTTTTTTGTGAAATGACTCAATCGTACGTTTGCAATTTCAACATGTTATTTCTTATATAAAAATGCTTACAGAATGCTCAATGTTACAATGTTAGAACCCAAATTCTTATATATATATGTGGATTTCTACAATATCCTTATATATGATGTGGATTTCTGCAATATTCTTATATATAAATGTGAATTTTTTACATTATCTCTTATAGAGAATTGCTTTTAATTCACTGTTTACAAAATGACCCAACATGAAACAAATGATTAGAATCCTCTAAAGTTGAGTCAAACATGATACATCATGTTCACCAATCACAAATTAGTTAATTGTATAAAACTTTTTCTTTTAATAAAAATCACGGACCCACTTATTTATTTTCACTCGCAATAAACTTAACATGATCAATCATGTTTGCCCATAACTTTAGAGGATCATTTTCCTGAAAGAAAACCATCTTTTAGTGACTTGTATGTTTAAAAATTAAAAGACTTAAACCATACATTTTTTTTATATTGGGTATTTTTTTTTTTGCAAAATAAAACACCTAGTCTACAAAAATACTACAAACACAATAGTAGATTGTGGTTTTAAGTTTCAAAACACTTGATTTATATGCGGGTGATCCGTGATTAGGTTCTACAACTTCAGGGAAATTAAGATAAAAATTCACAAGTTTTTCCCAACAAATAAATTTGAAGCATGATGTTCTGCATCTTCGGAGGAATTTTTAATATAGATAAATTTCTTCCATTGCAAATTTAGTTTATGTTTTAATAAATTCAAATATTTTTGAATAAAACCAACGGTATGGTTTGGCGTCAAAATGTTGCCCATCATGGACCTTAATATTATAGTTAAATATACATTCTCTTTAAGAATAGAGAATCATATATGTCTTTGCTTTGGGGTTAATATGAAGATTATTATGTATCAAGTTAAATCCGAATAAACAGAAATCATCAAGTTAAATCTGAATAAATAGAAATTAGTTGTTGCGAAAGGTTAGGGTTATGTAAGATAATTTATAACTGTATTTTTCATTTTTTTCATTAGACAAATATATTTTGATACATGAGAAAAATTAATTTGCATACTAGTTTCTACTCACATACTAAGGGACAAATCATCACCATCCATTTGTGTTTGATCTTTTTTGTTTTAACGGCAAAGATGGAATATATATAAAAAAGAGTCTAGCAAGACGCTAGAAACTTAAAGTACAATAGAGTCAACAAAAAGAATTACATAACATCAAAAAATGGTAAAATCCCGAGACTTTAACTGCGAGGGAATCAAAAGGGATGAAAAAACTTTTGACACGAAGGCCGACGGATCGGTTTTCACTTCGGCAAAAGAAAACCCCCCCATCCCGGAGGCCGAGCCACCGGTTTTCACTTCGGGATGGATTTTGATGAAACCCCAAACAAGTCCCGAGAGAAGGATGAAAAGAAGAACCATCCTCAAAACCGACGAAGATGCCAAACGAAAAAACCTTGGCGTACAGGTACGCCAACCCAGCAAACTTGAACGCCAGCTTCAGGAATAAAAACCAAAGGAAGCTTATACCCATTTCCATTACGAGTGAATCAAATGGGAACATAAGCCAATCATTCCACGATAAACTTCCTATGAATCCTATTGTGAAAGCCACAAAAATGAAAGAGAACGGAACATTATCGAATTGATCCTTTTCCCTCAAACGGTTGAGAGTTAAACGTGACCTATTTCGGTATCTCCAAAGCACCAAGAACCGAAGTAGTATAACATAGAACCTGTGTTTTTTCTCTTTAGAAGCATGCCAAGAGATGATCCAATCATTGAAAGAATCCCAAGAAGAAGCTTGAAAAAGAGGAATATCACACCATCTAAAAACGAGCTTCCACATATCGGTAGCAATGTCGCATTCGAAGAAAACATGATTAGCAGATCAACATGGCATGCAGAAGGACAAGAGATGGGCCGAATATCATACCACGCCGAAGTGAGATTCACATATTTGAAGGAGTCGGTCCAAGGAAGCTCCAATAAACACATTGCCTTACGGGGGATGATTTTTCCCCAAGTAGTAGATGAGCAAGATGGAAAGGATATTTGGTCAATCTATAAAAGAGATCCTTACGGTAAAAAAGTTACCATTAGGACCAAGACTACAAGTACAGTATCTTCATTGACAAATAATTCAATATTTAGTGACCCATCTCTTTTAACATGTCACATAAATAGGCGAGAGTTTCTAACACCAAGATTGGGTCGAGAGACCAATTCCCCAAGAACCCATTGCCCATTATTAATACGGTCATTGATAAGGACATCTTTGTCTTGATCAGATGATAGAGCACTTGTACCTTGTATAAAAGAGAGTCTCGTCATACCAAATTATCTTTCCAAAATTGATATAGAGTGCCAACAACTGCTTTAAATGAAAAAGTTGTTAGTAAGATAATACCCTTTCGAGTAGAGAAAATTGGTGGTTCAAAATGGATAGCACAAATGTCCTTGAAGTACAACCCATTTGTTCGAAACCTTCCTTCTTGACATGATAAGTGGGGATTAACTTTGATGAACGGAACCCAAAGGGCGTTTGGGGAAGAAAGCTAACCTCAACGCCTTTTTGAGAAGCGCAAGGTGAAAGCTTTTAGACTGCAACTGTTTTAACCTCTTTATCGAAAGGATTAAGATAATTGGCCATTAGACCTAAGCCATTTTGTGTTTATCTTTATTACCACCCCAAAAAAATTTAGCCCGAATTCTTTCCAGGTCTTGAAGGACCGATTCGGGTGCTCTGAAAATCGATAGATAGTAGATACCAAGACTACCAAGCACAGACTTGATAAGAGTCAGACGACCCCCAATCGACAGAAGATTAGCTTTCCAAGAGGAAAGCCTCATATGAAAACGATCAACAAGCGTCTTCCAGCTAGCAATAGACTTCATATTGGAACCAATGGGGAGACCAAGGTAATTGAAAGGGATATCACCTGCAATACAACCAGCATTGCTAGCCATACTTAAAACTTCATCTTTATTAACCCCAATACCATAAATATTAGACTTGTGAATATTAATCTTGAGACCCGAGGCTAGATAGAAAACATGGAGAACACGAATGATATTATCCATGTCTTTAGCATTCCAATCCGTAGTAATGATCACATCATCTGCATAGAAAAGATGGGAAACATTGATAGTAGAATTCTTAATATTAACACCAGTAATCAAACCATTTCCCACTGCTTCCTCAAAAGCATTATGGAGACCTTCCATAACCAAGATGAAAAGGAAAGGAGATAGAGGATCTCCTTGCCTAAGACCACGCTTAATGGAAAACTCAGACGTAGGGCTACCATTAATAAGAATAGAAGCTCTCGAAGAATTGAGACAAGCTTTAATCCAAGAGCACCATTTATTACCAAATCCAAAACTGTCGAGAATGTGAATCAAGTAATTCCAGCTTATGGAATCAAAAGCCTTTTCAAAGTCCACTTTAAAAATGAGGAGCTTCTTTTTTCGTTTTTTATACCACTCAATGATTTCGCTTAGAATAACGGGGCCATCAAGAATTTGACGACCAGCAATAAACGCCGACTGTTCCTTGCTAACAATCTTGTCAATCACTTTAGATAAACGGTTAGCTAAAATCTTGGCAATGATCTTATAGTGTATACCAATAAGCGAAATAGGGCGAAAGTCAGTGATTAAGGTAGGGTTGTTGACCTTTGGGATAAGGGTGAAAAACGAAGAATTAGCACCATTAGGCATAACACAAGAAGCAAAGAATAAGTTAACAAAATCATATAGATCCTTCTGAATAGTGCCCCAATACTTCTTCACAAACGCAAAAGAGTAACCATCCGAGCCCGAAGCTTTACTACTTCCACAATCCCAAACGGCTTCCTTAATTTCCTCAAGGGTAACCTGTCTTTCAAGAGTTTCTCAATCCATGCAATTAAGGGAATGAGAATGAGGAAGGTTATAGAACAAAACCTGTGAATCTTGAGCTTGGAATTTCCTTTTATAGAATTGAAGGAAGGCATCCTTGATCAAACAAGGGTTCGTGATCCAATTTCCTTCAACCATAATCCCATTGATCATCTGATTCCGCCTTTTTTGGTTGATGAGCCCATGGAAGAATTTGGAATTTTCATCCCCTTCTATATCCCATTTGACATGAGCTTTTTGAATAATATCCATTGAAGCAAACTTATCGATCTTTTCAATTTCTTGAAGAAGGATGAGGCGGTGATCATTGTCGAAAGGCATAGCAGATCCCCCATCAATCCTTTTCTCAATTGAATTAATTCCCTCAAGATCCACGGTTTTTTTGTTTCTTTCCAACGTCTTAATGTTGTTGCTCCATTGTTTGATCTTATCCTTGAGGCGGCGGAACTTTTCATGACATTTGAGATTAGAATCAAGCAATTCCCATTTAATGAGGTTATCAAAACCATCTCTCAGAAGCCATGAGTTATACAATTTGAACAGAGTGGGACTAAAATCAGTTTTGTCAATATGAAGAAGGATAGGGTTATGATCAGACCATAACCTATCGAGAGCAGTAATCCGAACATCTAGGAGCCGAATAGTCACATCTTCTGAAATAAGGAAGCGATCAAGTTTAATAAGATTAGTACCTGCTTTATTCATCCAAGTAAAAGAGCGACCACCAATAGGATTAATCTAAGATTTAATTATTTTCTCCCAACTATATAAAGCATTTTTTTAATTCTTTCATTTTTCTCTTATTTATTTTCACACAGTTAAGTGTGTTTTCCCGCTCTCTCTTCTCCCTACTCTCTCGTTTCCTTTCCCCAATTGAGTTAATCGCCAAACCCTAACTAGCTACCATAGCAATAGCCACAGTCACCTACACCACCACCTGCGCCTCTTTAAATGACCACCACCGTCAGATTCGTCCCACAACAGTTACCTGCCAACGCTGCCGTAGCAAACCTCTAAAAGTGAGTGATCTTAATTTTATAATTAAGTTTATATATGTGATCTCTGTTGCTATGTAGATTATAGGTTAGGTTTTGATCTAATTGTTATGACAATAGGAGTGTTTGGAAACTAGAATTGGATATGAAGGAATTTGTTATTAGAGAGTATAACAAAGAGTGTAATTTTAGATTAATTTCTTAAGAATTTACAGAAAAATGTAACCACGATGGTAGATTATCTTCTTTGTCAAAGAGAACCACGCAAGATATTGGTTCAATTTTGCTAAATTCACATATTTGGTCATTAAAGGCTTCATTAGGACTTACTGTTATGGTAATCATTAGAAAGAAAACATGAAATACTGG
>BQNB010110213.1:0-22597 GCA_026074375.1 Tanacetum coccineum
CAATTATGTACCATCAATTCTTAATTATGTAACATAATTATGTAACATTATGTAACATTAAGTAACAATAATTATGTAACATTATGTAACATCAATTATGTTATTATGTACTTGTCCTTGTCCTTATGGTCGTTAGTCTTTTCCGTTAAATACTTAACGACCGTTAAACGTTTACGTGTAAAATTAACAAATATATTATTTATTAATTGTTAACTCGTAGTGAGTGCAATCCCGTGATCTTGAGTTCGATCCTAACACACATCTAATAATTTATCGTCCATAAACTAACAAATTATACTAACAATTTATCGCCCATCAAACTCGATCTTCAATAAAACTCATAAAACAATAAAAGTAAAACAAAAACCCAATTAAATAGATAAGTAAAAAATACCAAACATAGTATTTGACCCAATGAGATTGGCATTGTTGCAGCCCCTTCTAACTACAATGAAATACGGTATAAAAATAGGCATATCGTTAGTTATTACAACAAATCACAAATTGAAAGCCAATTTTAAAACCAAATAAATGGACTAGAACAAACCGGAACGGAGAAGACATGAGGCATGAGTGATTTGTTGGAGAAGAAAAAAGAATGGTGGCTGATGAAAAATGAGTGAGATTTGTGAGAAGTGGCGGCTATGGAGTAAATAAGTTTCTTTTAAGTTTTTAGGGGAAAAAAAGTAAGGTAACACCTAATACTGTCTTCCACGGGTTATGAGTCCAAATACCGTCATCCACGGTGTATGGGGAGGTTGAGATTTAGACAGTCTTACCCCTACCTAAGTTAGAGAGGTTGCTTTCAGTTCTACCAAAGGTGGAAAAAGACCTCCGGTCTTGCAAGAAGTGGGGATCGAACCCTTGACCTCTGTCTCTAGAGGCAAGGGTGATAACCGCTTGGTCCAACCTTGCAATGATTTTCAAGTTTTTAGTGGAGGAAGGAAGTTATTAAAAAATTTGGGAAGTTTTTGAGGGTAACTTATCAAAAAGCTTTGGGAAATTTTAGAGGGAAATTTCAAAAGAATTTAGGAAAAGTTAAGGGGTCATTTAGGTAATGAAAAATAGAAGAAAACTTTTTCTGTGGAAAGGAGAATGTTCTAAATTCGTTTAGTTGCATCTTTTAAATATTTTTTTAAAAGTGAAATTCTCATTTTTACCCTTTTTCAACATATTAACATAATTGAAAAGTCTATTTTATCATTCTCACTTTTTTCTTTCTTATTTTCATCTCAATAAAAAAATTGGGATCTATATACATCAAATATACACCATTCTCTCTCATGTGATCCTCCACCGTCCATTCTAACCGCCGCTTTATATTATTTTAAAACTTTTTTTTGTTTATGCATTTTTGTACGTTTTTATTCTTAAAAAAAGAAAAATGTAACTCCATCTAAAAGGATTTTCAAAATTCTCAACTCTTCTCTAGAGAAGAAAAACCATTCCCTTCTCTAGGAATTTAAAAACATAAAAACAGAAAAAATGTCACCAACTAAACGGCCCCTAAGTTTTGTTTTGGAGAATTTTAGAAGATACGTTTGTGTAAAATGAATATAGATAAATTAATTAGATAGAGATAAACTAAAAGTTACTTAAAAGTTTAAATCCATTACATAAAACGAAAAGAACATATTTAACCAGGCACGGAACCAGGGGTTCTCGCGGGTTTTCAAGAACCCCATGGATTTTTTAAATGCACTGTAAATTTAGTAAAAAACATTGATTTTTCCTAATGGTTTCTTAAATGCACTCGGTCAATCGAATTATTTTCTAGTATTACGATTCAAAAATATTGTGCACCCGATTATATTTGGTCATGGTTTCATCCCTTAATTCAACCCCCCACCCCTCCCTCTACATATTCACCACTCCTATAGTGTTACGCATATAAGTCATGTCATGTAAGTGTTACACAAATAAGTTATACCTAAACCTACACATACGCTTGTGATACTCACATAAATAGTTATGTTTAGTAAACAAAAACATATAATATGAAACTACAAACACATATGAAGACATACTAAGTAATGTGGGATTGTTTGAGTATACAAAAACATAAAGAAAATATTTTTGTGGGAAATCCATGGGTATTTACACACATATTTCCTGCGGATGTGTTCTTTAATAGAATGATAAAAGAGAATATTAAGAACACAATAGGTGTTAGACTTAGAGGGATATAATGAGTAGGCATGATGTGATGTTTTAGAGCCTACGAATTTAAATTCAAATTTGAAATCCAATTTCAACATGTGGGATAAAGGTAAGGATGAGTTGGAAGTAATTTGTCATTGATGTGATGGAAAAAAGTCTATGGCTCTGTGTTCAAACTTGAATTTTATTTCAACATGTGAGATAAGGCTAGGATGAGTTAGAAGTGTGTTGTCATTGATGTGATGGAAATGAGCCTATGGATCAAATTCAAATTTGAATGGTTGAGATGAGAGGGTGACTAGGAAAAGTATGTAAGAGAAGTTTGGTGATGTTGTGATATTTGAATTCAAATTATGAGGATGTGTATAGGAAAGGTGTGTAGAGAAAGCCTCGAGTGTGTATGTAACTTGAATTCAAATGGAGTGTTATTGGGAGATGCATATGATAAGGAATAATTAGAGATTATGTTTGGTGGATAATGTTGTGATTTATGGAAAAGGAGCCTATGTTTGGATGTTGGGGGATCAAACAAGTACAAAATAAATAAATTTTATATTGCAATTTAATTTATATATTTGAACTATCTACATAATAAGGAACTATTTATTATATACTATATATATATATATATATATATTATTTATTATATATATTCATATATATGTATTAATATTTTATTATATATATATAAATAATCATCATTTCGTATATTTAGCCTAAAAACCATTTGGTATATATTATTGTGAATTTTTTGTTTATTTACGTCTGATCGTTTATGTTCGTTTAGTGTCTAAATGAACAAACATAAACGAACATGAACAACCTTATTTCTTAATAAACGAACATGAACAAGAAAATTTGTTCTTTTATGCGATCGTGTTCGTTTATTTGTCCGGCTAAAATTAAATGAACAAACATGAACAAGGCTCCGTCCGTGTTCGTCCGGTTTGTTTACAGCCCTAACAGTTACGTATCTCATCTTACCAAACATTTAAGTAAATGAAATATGATAGTTATTACTTAGAAAAATCAGGGACTTATAATGAAAATAATAGTTAAATCTTAATAAAATTAGGGACCTTCAATAAAAAGTCAATGTCTAACGGAAACACTGACGAGAAAAACCTAGAGACTATATATTTTAGGGACTAATAATGTAAAGATAATAATTCATGGACTGACAATGAAAACCGAATAACTGACGGAAAAACTGAAAAAGAGAATTAAAGGACTAACATGTACTAAAAAATAATTACTAAGGAAAAATAATTTAAGTTACTATAAAATCTAAGGACTAACATGTAATAAAAAGTAACTACCAAGGACTAATAATGTATTTTACTAGAAAAATCAAAGGACTAACATGTAATAAAAATGAACCACTAAAGAATAATAGTGTATATTTAGTCGAAGGCTAATAATGTAATAAAAATTTAACACACAATGAAGAATAATTTATATTTCTATTCATTGAGGACTTAATACTAAAATATCCTAAAGGATTAACTGATTTAAGGAACCACCAAGGATCTAATGTGTATGTTTCTTTTGTAACATTAAGGGACTAATTCTAAAAAAATATAGAATACATGTAATAAAAATATTGCAACACAATGACTATATAGTGTTGGTATTATAATCTGTAAAAAGGGGAAGTTTAATTTGAATAAATTGTAATTCAAAAAGTTGGAATGTATTGGAATTGTAATGTGTTGAATTGTAATTGATATATTATAGTAACTATGTTTGGTTGGATATCACCGTAATGTAATTCAAAAAATAAAATAAAAACTTAAAAATAATAATAACAAGGTTTTTAACCCGCGCTTCGCTGCGAGCGCGGGGTTTTCCGTCTTTGTTGTAGTGTTCTTTGTTATGCAAGTTTGCATTACGTGTTAGTTCTGATCGCGGGCTTGTACGTTTGCGATTAAAGTTACAACATATTATTTTGCAATTAGAGTTAACAAAATTTATCAATACAAATGACCTTAAATAAATGTCCAAAAACATATGAAGAAATTCTTCAGTTCATATGAACCTGAACTAAACACGTAAACAAATGTGGACAATAGTTTGAGATGCATTTCTCGTAGCGTCTATAGCGCCCTCAGCAAACCGTTTATTACTTCCTGCATTCAAGATAAAAAATGATATGAACCGTTAGAATCCTATGTAAACAAAAGATTCATTACTTGTAATTTTGTAAGGCTGCAACTATTACTTGTGATTCGACTGCGTCACTTTGATTTAGCAACTTACGTCGCTAAGTAATCCCTTTTAAAGCCTAAAACATGTGCAGCGATTACTCTATGGTTCTAGTAGTTTTTTATTGTCTACTCCGAATGAAATATCTCATTTTTCCAATTCAGTTAAGAATTAAGCCAAAAAGCATAATTACCTGAGCCCACATACAAAAACACAATTGTTATGATATTTGGTCGATTGTTATCCCCTTCTATTCTTGATGAATTTGTGCAATTGTGAATATTCCTTTTCTAAGCTGTTGTCCAAGGTTCCTGTGAGATCATGGACTACTTAATGTTACCTGCTATTCTTAGTCCGACACCAATGGGTGCGCGGGTTTATAATTCTTGTGACCAAACACCCCCCAAAAAAAACTCCCCATTGACGTTACTAAGAAGTAAACATATTGTTTCTTTGTAAGGGGCTGTTTTGACAGGTTTTGAGCAAAAGGACATGTTTGTAAGAGTGATGTTTCACTGGCAAGCAACAATCATAGGTCCGGCTAATAGTCCTTATTCTGGTGGAGTGTTTCTAGTTACTATCCATTTTCCTCCAGATTATCCGTTTAAGCCACCTAAGGTAAACCATTTGCTGAAAAAACACGGTTTACCCCCTTTGTGCATACTCATTATATTATATGCTCACTTCACCTATGTTGTTTGTGTATGTAATCATGACGAAATCAAATATACTCGAACGGGGCAAATTTTCTTCATAGTGAATATACAGAACACTAACCTATAAAAAAATAGTGTATATAAAAATCTGTACTGTTGGGAAAAATGATTTAAAATCTATACTTTAATAGTATGTAGTTTTAGTCACTATGTTTCCTTGTTGTACACATGTATATAGTGTTTACTTGTGATGCTATTTTCGACGCACTTACTTATGAACGATCGAATTAGTTATCTGGTGGAAAGATGCCTAAACTATTTTAATTGATGTATTAGTGTTATATAATTGATTTTGTAAACAATATTTCTGTTTACTAAGTACCCTCTCCGATCTCTCCACTCCTCCAAGTTTACCATATTGGCCATTTAACTGCACCTATCGGGCAGCCCATTTCTACTAATATACCATCTAATACAGTATTCATTTTCAGACATATCAATATCGTCCCAAGTTTGGTACAAATCGTTTGGTTCAAAAGTGTCAAACTTATACACCTAATTGTGAGAATGGATAAAATTGCTTAATGCACTTCAAATCGGCTATTTTTTTAATGAGCATATCAACAGTTTTATCGAAACACTCCAATTACCGATCATACAACCTAACGCGAATCTAATGCTTTCTCATACCATACACGCGTTCTAAATTGAACTTACCAATGTTCACAGCGAAATTAAGTCCTGGCTATCTACACATTATCAGTCAACTTAAGAACCATCATGAATTCTTTTGACTAATGTTTCTAACAAAGATTGTTTCTCATGAGTTGCAACATATTAATGAGACAAAAAAACTCATTTTAGTGACAACCCCCATTACTCTTCAAATCAGCACGTTATGGTTGTGTTTATTTTTACAACATCTCTAGTATCAGCACGTCTTTAACTGAATCTAAGTTAGTGTCCATTAAAGGGCTTCTGTCTCCTTACTTTGTTTGGGTTTTTTTGTTTTAGATTAGATTATTATTATTGATGATGTTTATAATTGGATTGATTTATGTGGTAAGTCAAGGCTTTCTGCTCCCAAATCAAACCCATTCCAGCCCCTATAATATCCCCACACCTATTTCAGCCCCATACCACCACTTGGAGCTCCCTAATAACCCACCCGGATTTAGCCCCATACGCTTTATACACCCAAATCTGACATATTTGGTTTTTTTTTCGCACTGGCAAGCAACAATCTTAGGCCCGGCTACAATAGTCATTTATTCTCTGGTGGTGTTGAGCGTTCTGTTATCTATCCAATTTTCCTCCAAAAATCAATCCAATTTTTTTTTTAAGTCCAGGCTAAGAGTAAACTCATTTGCGTGAATGAAAATGAAAAGAAAAAAAAAAAAAAAAAAAAAACACAAGAGGTGTATTTACCCCTTTGTGCTGAATCATTTATTAGATATGCTCACTTCACCTATGTTAGTTTGTGTATGTGAATCATGACGAAATCAAATATAACTCGAAGACGGAATGGGCAAAGAATTTCTTCATAAGGAATTATCATGAACACTAAATCCGTAGAGATCTCTCAAATAGTTTGTATATAAGACAGATAATCTGTTGAGTTAGTATGGATTGAGGGAATAAAGATAGTGTATTTTTTAGAACATCTATAGGCTCTACTCTAGTATGTCAGTTTTTAGTCTTCATCCTATTGTTTTTCCTTGTGTATAAGTCATTGTGGTAGACACAGGTAAATATTGTGTTTACTATAGTGAATGCTTATTTTGACGGACTCTACTGTGTATGGAGCTGTCTGACAAAATTCGAATTAGTTATTTGTTATGCTGGTGGAAAGATTGCCTAAATATTTTTTTAAATTGATGTATTAGTTGTATCATATAAGATTGATTTTGTAACATCAACTTTCTCTTTAGTACTATAAGTACCCACTGTCCCGACTCATCTACCTGCAAGCTCAAGGTTTACCCTGAATCTACCTTGAATTTGCCAGTATGTAAGATGCGACCCTATTCGGGGCAGCCCATTTCTACTATATACGCGCCTCATCTCTACAAGTTAAGTTCTACTTTTTCCTCGCACGAGCGGCTCGCCTAATAGCCACATTGCTAGATCAAAGTAGCTATCTAAAAGACGAGACCTCAAGGAGAGGGTTTTTGTGTCACAATAGAGTCACAGAATAAGTGGTCGCTAGAATTTCGTGTAAGTGTGTTGTGGGCTGGAAAGACGCAGAATTGCAACATACACAGTGTGAGAAGAGATAAAATCGGATCTATATTAATGCCAGGGAGTCGCTATGTTATCTGGCTATGTAGTTTCGCTCGTTACATGTGATCTGAGTCATCAGACAATAAAGAAGCGCTATTATCAGATGAGGCAAGACACTCGGGCGTCAGTTACCGGAGATACATAAATGCGAACATATGTACTGGAGTCTAATGCTTATTCTCATAATCAAGGAGTCACAAGACTCACGCGTGTCTTGTCTCTGAGAGTGAAAACACATGTTCCTACTCCAAGACTCTGTTTCATCGAGCGAAATTTTAGCGGTGTAATACATGGCGCCTAATTCGCTCTCAGAGCAGACAGCTAATTAGATATCATATCCTCGATAGAAGACACGTCTCATAGCGATGTGATCTTAGTGTTGTGATCTTATATTGTGTTGTCTAACACAATCATCTGAGTTGATTTTTGTAAATGAGAAGCACATTATTATCATGAGTGTCATAAAAAATACACATTATGTATGTGCACGTCAACTTGTATCAGCAGCATTATGTTGTCGTTCGGCGTAAATCTCCCGAGAACTTATTATCAGCTGTCTAGACTTTGACGTAACTCCAGAATTCTATTAGAAGTTGATTCGTGTGCTTACTCAACAGATAAACTGTGAGACGATAGGTGTGCCACTCTCGCTTTGTTGGTGTATCGATAATCAAATTATCTCTCTATAGAATAGGTCGTAATCTATAGAGCTTAGTATGTGTAAGTGTATCACTGCTAACTTGAGAAGACTCCCCAAACATAAGCTGCTACTCTATTACGTGAGATATCTACTAGCCGTACGCCGCTGATGTACTCTATTGTACACTCGACATCGCTAGACTCGTGTACAGATGCTTTCCGCCCTGATATCTTTTGACGATCTCCTTTAGCTTAGCGTAATGAGGCACGCCTATACTCCACCAATGCGTTTGTTTTAGCTACATACACAATATGTTCGCACAGACAATACTCCTTGCTCAAGACCGGCATCTCGCTGACACCTCTCTTATTTCTATCAAGACATCTAGATGCTGATTTAGTTCGAGATCAGTGCACATAGTTACTCGTATCGAAAGTTATTTTCTAAAGTTAAAATGATTGACTGTAGGATATACAATAGTGTGAGAGTTGGGACGCGAGTCGTAGAAGAAAATGATAATGAAAGTGTGGAAAGTCGGAGAGGCTCAAAATAGTGATTACATGATATGCCTATATAAGTAAAGTAGTAGTCAATATCGTAGCCTGCATCTGTATCGGAGTGAGCACTTTAGAACGAGTCAATCAGATAGGAAGATCTCTTGAGTCCAGTGTGTCCAGCATGTTGATTTAACTGTTTACTATGTTTATACAATGAGTAGTAGCCTGAAGGCAGTTTGTGTGTCCCTCTGTCCTCATAGTAATGCATTTGAAAGTGGATGCTGTGATCTGAGATGTGTTCGCTAACAGAGTCAAGTGCCGGTCTGAGCAATCACGTCATAGCTGCCATCACTCATGCGATAGAATCACTGACTGAAATCTAGTCTAGCAGATATGATTTGGTCTATTGACAGATGAGTATCGCCATAGATGCAGTGCGTTGCGTAATAGAAGCAGCGTTTTGCTCTGATGATTCACATGGGCTGCAATTAAGATGAATCTCAAGAATTGCGCTTGATGTGATTGTTTCAGTTTACTATAATAGAGCGTCGAGTGTAGACTGTCATAGTTGACTTGATTATACATCTTGATCTCGACGCATAATATCGTTTCGCTGTATTTCTATGAGATATATGGCTATATGAGTCAGACTATCACTGATATATTGTCATGCTGTGCAAACCTTAATCGAGCTAGATGAGAGTTTGTTATAGTGGTGTCACCATCGATATTCCTCAGAGTTCGTGTAGAACTCTCAAAATATGTTCAGTTGCTCATTCTGTCTAGCAGTTAAGCTAGTCTAATGTATTATTTCTGACTAAAAAGATACTTGAAGTGATGTGCGAGTATCACAGGTGCTATGTTACAAAATTACCAATGTGTCTCTGCATCTCCTAGAATAAGCCATCGATACAGGAGTATCATCTTATGATGAAGTACTTCGGCTTACATTTGAGCGACTCATATAGCTAGGCCTGATTCACGATTCGTGTTCATACTAGAGCACGAAGAATTCTCATAAGGAATTGACTATAGTGTTGGATGAGAAGAGCTCTGGTGTGCAATGTAATGAGGCAAGCATATGAATTTATTGTAGTAGCAAGCTCATCAATAACTTTGTTACTAGATCTCCCTTGTCGCTCACATCATTATACTTTTCATTATCCAAGTTGTGTCTTTACTCGCGATGTCAGTGCCGCGCGCTTGTACACGAAGTTAATTGTATTTGCCCTGAAGAATAAATCTAAGATATGAAGCACAGCTTTTTATGAGTGCATGATATAGGATGGTACATGTGAGCGAATGTTCTATTATAGTTGATCTAAGTCAATTGTTGCATAGACTCGTCAGATAGAGACACATGTTAGAACATATAATTGCAGCTCATTTTTCAACACTGTGTAATTCAATATCTTAGTGAGGAACAAGAATATTGTCATCCAATTATGAATGGATATAGTTGAGTATAGCTTCAAAGATGAATATTGACGTAATTAGCAACTTACAGTCAGCGTACCGCTCAGAGTAACATTCTGACATGTCTGGCTCTTCGTGGATTGTAGATGTCGGTTGAGAGTCGATCTTGCTGCTGAGAAAAAGCTTACTAGATCGCGATGCCGTGCTATGATTCCTCTCCATACTGTGATTATAAGCGCATCAGTACCCTCTTTGTGATGTCGTTGCTTTCTTACTTGCTTGGATCAGCCACACGCTCATTTAATCTGCGAGTGATGATATATACCAGTGCAAGAACTCTGAGCAGATCACTGTCACGTCGTTAGCTATGTGAACTTCGTTGTCTCCGATATGTAGCTCACGCTAATCGTCATGTATCGGTGCCAAACTCTTGCGTTTACACATATACTATCTGACTGTAGTGGTTTGGAGAATAACTCACGCGATTGTTTAGTCAGCGCTATCAGTAGTTGCACTCTTATCCTAGGTAAGAATGCATATGACGATTCTAATTAGATACACTAGCTTATTCTGTTGTAGAATTATGCAAAGCCCGAGAAGTGTTCTCTCGGTCTCATTAGGGATACACCTAATGTAGAAGAAGAAACTACAGTTAGTGTGAGAGTTCAACACACAAAATCAGAAATGAGGCGCTCATAAAGACGCTGTGTCACGGTCGAATTAAATATCTAACTATGAAGAGATAGGAACAGATACATCTGTTATGGCGCGCAACGAAGATAGACTCGTGTCATGTCTTTCCGTTCCACAACTCGACAGTGGTGCACGTTATATTTTAATGTGTAGTCTAAAATGAGACAGCTGATCTCTGACGTTGTATGATATGATTCATTGGAAGTATGTCCATGATAGTAGTGCAAAGTTTAGTGGTATCTTCGCTTATAGGTCTGTTCTTGATAGTATTGCCTGTTTGACCACGCATTGACCTTAATCTATCTCATTGTGCATGATTGTGATCAATATTGCTTGAAAGAGTATAGATGGTAGATAGTGCACTAATATCGTCGTGTGAGAAGTAAACCATACTCTCTCTCTAGAAGGTAATATTTCCTTGGGATTTCGACTGTCTAAGTGAGCGAGCTGTGTTAATTCATAGTGAAACCACGCTCGCCCGTTGAGCCGCGCTCAGTGCTCTATATCGTTGTGCAATTCGTAGACTAAGCAGCAGTATGACTTAAAATTGTTGCAGAGCAAGAGTTCATTTGCTAAAAAATGACTTGACAATTTTGCGATAGTGTCTTATGGCTCGTGGTATTTTTTGATGTGTCACGCTCAGCTTTAGTATATGATGACTAGTTACTTGTGTAATTAGATAGAGAGTCATTGAGAATGGACGAGCAACATTGTAGTTCATGCTTGAATTCAATATCCATGGTAGCTTGCGCTTACATATGTTAACCGATGCTATTTGTCTGTAGAATATCTTGTGGCGCCCCCCGATACGGTGATACTACGTTTCAAGAAGAAATAAAGAGAAAACACATTGTATCAAGCTCAACAATGTGAAAGGGCAGTACCGCCTCGTCATATAAGCCCATTCAGACAGTATATCTCGAAAGCTAAATGAACACCTCGCTGCGACCGACCAAAAAAAATAGACTGCTTTTGTATATTTTATTGTTTATAAGATACAGTTCGTGCAGTACTCTGTTATATTAGTTTTCGAATAAGATAAGATGGAATAGTGACTCAGAAAAGATATCTAGCAGTTCTGCTGGCAAATAAAACATCTAGTTTCAAAGTTACATATGTAATTGTTTGACTTGAGTAGATGCACTTCTTCTAATGTGTAGAGAAACCCAAAGGCATTATTTCCAATTCATTCGCCGGAATGAAGCAGAGTAAGCGAAACAATTGGCAGACCAGTCCCCTGGTTAGTGCTGGCGTGACTGATTGATTTGGACATCTCTTTTTTAATTAAGAAGGCAGCGGACGCTATCTCAGAATTATATAAATAAACAGGCTTGATGTTGCTGTGCTTTGGCGATTGTTATGGGATTTATGATTCTCGAACACAGTCATCATAGATACTCTTTATGTTATACATAGATCTATGCATTCGCGCGAAAGTCTAAAGTAATGATCATATCCGCAATACAATTGCTGCTAGTATGTGTACTGCGTTTGTATTAGTGTTGCCATCTGAGCATCGCAATCTCTACATCCGATATCTCATTTTTTTTCTATGACATACGCGAACAAAAGGTGGCGTTCTTTTCTTATCACCTAGTTTGAATATGCCATAAACTAATGTTGTATAACTAGGGAGGCTAAAATAAAGAAGCGCGGTCAAATTGCGGCATAAAATAACTACCATCTTGTACTGAGCACAATTGGCTTTCAACGCTAAGTAGCGCTCTAATGGCTCCTCTCCTAATGAGTATACTTCATTTAGGAATGTGTTATGATTCACATACACTCTCACACCAAATTTACACTCGCTCTCATCACTCCCCTCCCCCCTCCCCCTGTACACACGTAGCACCTCCTCTCAAAAAAGATGTTTGTCATGAACATATGAAATCTCAACCTGAGCATTGATGCGATCAATACTCTCTTAATCTCATTTTATGATTTTACATTTTCCAGATCATCCATCTCACTTAGAACCCCTAACACTAAACATACGTATAACAACAAGATTATGAAGCTCAAACTATTAAACTGACGCTTAATATGAGATCTTGTTAGACAGATAGAAGTGGTGTAGTATCTAATAATGTTCATAGGAAACAGTACCCAAATCTACAACTAACGAAGTATATCTGTGATTCAAAAAAGCTACTTGACACAGAAACTGCACTCGCGATCACTGAGATAAAGGGCTTATTCAGAACGTTTAGTCGGACTGAATTCATGACTTCAGGATGCGCGCACTACATATACTAATAACACGATGGTCTCTAGATTTACTATGTGAAATAAAACACAGTGACTAATTTCAGTAGCATAACTATAAGGTCGACGCTATACAGACTCACTTATAACTGAAGAAAAGAAATATCAGTTAATCTCTTCGAATAGACACTCTCACTTTCAACACTGTTAAGCGCTATCTGAGTCTAGTGATGCACTATATCTCTTCACGGCATCGTTACTGTGTAGAATAATTTTCTTTTGTATATGTGATACACATGACTTATAACAGTCGTGATATGTTCCAAAATATCCACCTCCCAGCCCCCCCCCCCCCCCCCCCCCCCTTCATACTACACAATCCTGAAGTTGCAGTTATACAAAATGTCACGCGCGATAGTATCTCCAGTGGCACAACTGAGAAGAGCTTTAGATTATTACTTTAAACTCGCGCGAGTCAGCTCGTGGTTGCCAACAACAACCTAACTCATTAGCTGCGAAGTTCGACATCTAGTTCGATCCACGTTGACGTGTCGTGATAGGTTCCAAGATACGCGAGTGGTGAGGAGTGTAGCTCAACACCTCTAGAATCTAAACTAAAAGTACAGCTATTATATCTATTAGCCGCTTCGTCTCGCAATACTAGGTTGTATCATAATCTGAACTGTGTAGTGGTACTTAGTAAACAGTAAGTGTCCACGCGCTACTATGCTAGATATTCGCTATCTCATCCTTAAGCCAACTAAGAGAAGTCTATGATATGGAAACTCATGTGCATTGAGTTAGCAAGCACAACAACCGAAAGCACTGAAGGTAGCTCGGTCATATACCACGATCTCAAGGGTCTTACGTGTCATACAGGTCTCTTAAGTCGAGCCCAACCAAACTACAGACACCAGCACTATCTAGCCGTTAAAAGCGACTCGGACCCTCTGAAGCAGGTTCGCAATGCATCACTACATCGTATGGCCTAGCAAAATCACAGCATAGATATGGTGATAGCGCAATGTCTGACTCACGACCACTCAAGACAGTGGGCAAACATGTAGCAGATGTGCAATGTTCCGCCATTAGTTTTTAACCCGTAAGTCATTAGAAGGTATAGTCTACTTATTAAGAAGCTCTCATCAATTCGGTGACTAAACTCTCTGTCTAAGCATCTGGATTCGGTCGCACCATGCGACAACCTCGCTATAGAGGCTAATAATGAGGACCCGACATGGCTGCCTAATACAATGACTCACGTGCAGCTCCACAGCTTCTAATTAAGAGAAAAGAGTCTCGTTTCACTACGCAAGAGTGTATCTAATAACACCAGTGATGTTTCTCCTCATACTTCGTTTACAAGTTGATAGTTACGACACAATGGGCCAATGTATGACAGAGAGGCAAAGTTATGCAATCCGATGATGCATATCAGACATCTTGGAGTGTAGAGATCGAATGGAGGCTGTACATAGTAAAGAACACACAAGTGATGAGTGTATCTCGCCAAGAGATCTCGAAAGCGCCTTCTCCTCGAGTGTAAGTAGCGGTGATCTAGATGCGAAAGAGAGATCACCGATGCGCTTGCCAGAAGCGACAGTCAGTTATATAGGTATAAATCCCTCGTATATATGTCATAGTGTATCCGTACCAAACATACACGCGACTTTGATCGGACAATTCTAGAACGCTGTGTGATACGACATAGATGCACCTCCATACATCACACCTGCTTACTCTGTATACTATATATGAAAGATTACTGTCTCACGCCGCTCTGCCAACACGCATCATCCACGTCGTTCTGTCGAGAATGACCAAGCGCTATAGCTTACCAGAAGTAAGAATGCCGTAGTCACACCCATAGCGACTGTCATCGACGCCGCCATCATATACTGATAGTGTGTGTACCTATTCACAACAAAAAGGTACACGCTACGCATTACTCATCAATAGTATGACTAATTTCTGTTCAGTGAGTGAACACCTCTGAATGTATAACACCTAATCCTATCTGTATAACAATGTTATATGAGCATGTGTTTCATAACTATAAATATCATTAGAGGCTCAGACCCCACCCTAAGTACTCACAGTCTTGAGTGAGGGCGAACTCTGCTGTTGTGCCCTCTACCACGCTGAGTCATTATCTCAGATCAGTCTATACCTAGTAAAATAGCGAATAATACACCACTGTCAAACAATGTTGATGACAAACACCTTCCATATCTCAATACTACATACACTGATCCAAAGCCCACTTAAAGTATATGAATCTCACTGATGTAACACTGAATACAACAAGAAGAATATGCAGAGAATATATTGCTTCTAATCTGCGTCCTCGATAAGATGAGTATATAGATTACTCAGAACTCTTGTGTCTCTCTAACTGAAACACTCAATAAGTGAATATGTGATGTAGATAGTTCGGTAAGAAATATGTCTCCTCTCCAACCCGCAGTATACAGCCTACTGCGCAATGAATCAGACTTCATAATGCTATATCGCTCTACATACCGATAACGAGTACCATAAAGAGTAGTCCTCACCCTATTGATCACACTATGACAGACGAGCAGGTGTCTAGCCAGTCTCACTAAAGTGTCCGACACTCCACTCTAATACCTATAGTTGACGAGCTTGTGTAGAGAGAAGAGATGACCACCATATTTGAAACATGAGATAGTGTCGCTCTCGTGACGATATGGGCAACTCGTAGAACACCAAACCTCATGTCAGATGAGAGATCTAACCCTCGACTGCTTGTGTGTCAGTATAAATGATAATAAGGCACGACCGTGCTGTACTGTGAGTTCATTCAAGTCGGTACTTGTCGTTATGCATTCCAGTTTGTGTCTACAAGAGATGCTTGCCTGTCGTGAATCCAGATTCTGCTAGTCAGCACTCCCGCAGTGAATTGTAGATAGAGACTCGATAATGTGGGTATACTGGTGCCAAGTAGAGACATCCTATGTCTAGATGAGAGAGTAACCGCACTCTCGTTAGATGGTGACTGAATAGAAGTGAAATTGTCAGTGCGTCCACAGTCTCCTTGGTGCGCTCTGTTTATAACACTCTTGTGTGTCAAGTATAAGATCTTCGGAGTTACTCACGAGAGAAACACACTATGTAGATCCATGCATCCTCGGTTCCTGTCTGAAGATTCATATGTCCTAAGTAACGGACGAGTAGAGCATTAGAAAGTAGCTAGTGTATTAATATGCATCGAGGAATTGCTTATTCTCTGCTCGGGAGCACAGCTAGTCCATAGTCAATCGTAACATAAAAATCTATCAATTCATACTACACACGATAACTAAATCAGTGATATACCTTGTGAAAGTATTATAAGTCCATAATGTCAAGTTATAATGGTGAATCACTCGCTTATTGTCTGATAGATTATTATTGCAGTTAAGCTAATACGTCAAATGATTATAGTATTAGTATAACTCTATAATAGATTTATGCTACTTGATTAAGTATCATACGTAGTAGATAGGATTGATTCTAGGATATGAAGATATCAGTATCTAGAGTGTAGAACAATAACCGGCGTAAAAATGAATAGTAGATGTGTGAGTATATTGTGTCTATTGGTGAAGATGAGATATGTGTGTGGACCTGTGAGATGAAACTTTAGTTGTGTTATGATCAAATATAGTGTACGAAATGTATCTTGAAAAGATAGAAGTTGACTGGACAATGTTCCTATGATGAGGTAATGTGAGTGTGATGTGAGTTTGAGCGCATCTCTCGTAGCTAGATGTGGACGTAACTTGCCTGTCTATAGCTATATGTCGCCAGGCAGTTGCCTTGAGTGTCAAGAATGTTAGCCATTGTTGTTTTAGCTCGTGGGATGGTAGGATGTTAGGAGGATGCGAGAGATAGGTGAGTAAGAGGATTTCTGTCACTGATCACTTGTTGGGTGACTCAACATCGATCGGATGTGACTGAGTGTTGCTTGATATAACACTGTGTTGAGCTCTCTATGTGTGTGGTTGGTTTGGTATCGCGTGTTCATCATGCGTCTACTGTCGCATTGGGGGATAGAGTAGTATAGAATGGAAGTGTTGTGTTGTTGCTCTGTGTATGAGATAAGTCATGGTTTTTTCGTAGTACTTGTGTTCAGCTGTGTGTCAATGAGATGTCTAGGCGGATATGTGTATAAATTGTGTAAGAATAGGCGATACTGAAGGATGAGAGTAGTGTACATCTTGGCTGAAGCGCTATCGCAGATAGGTGCTTCGCTCGGGCCGCGGACGACAATAGACGGGGCTATGTGTGGTCCTGTGTAAGCTTAGGGATTTGTGCACTTTAATTTTAGGTAGATGATGGTGTTTTCTTGCCGTGAGTTTGCACTCAGATAGTATAGCGTACACCACAAACACACCACCACCACAACAAACCACTACCACCACCACCACCTAATCACTCCCCCTCCCTATCAAACCCACCACAACCCACCACCCCCAACCCCACCCCAACACCCCCCCCCCCCCCCCCCCCCCCCCCCGCCCCCCCCCCCCCCCCCCCCCCCCCCCCCCCCCCCCCCCCCCCCCCCCCCCCCCCCCCCATGTGGGGCCGCACTGATAGTATCTCTTTTCTTTTGGCTTCCCTCTAATTTGTTGTAATCCCCTTTTATTCTTAATGAAGTGATGTTTTTATAAATAATAATAATAATAATAATAATAATAATTAATATAAATAACAATTATAAATAACTTGGAGAACAAATGCTTTGATGATCTTATTGAAGCGGATCCGAAAGTTCTTCGAGACTCAAGATATTGGAGCACGTACTGCTGTTCATATTTTTAGTAGGATCGACTTTGTTATAGCTAGAGAAGTCGGAGCCTAGATAGTATCTCGGCTTCCCATTAATTTCTTGTAATTACCATGAATTTCTAATAAAAGTGTTGTTTAAAAATAATAATAATAATAATAATAATGATTTTAAAGTATAAAATTATGAATTACAACGTCATTTAAAACTTTCCATCCAACTTATTATGTAATAAGAATTTATTCCTTTAATGTAATTATAATTACTGAATTACAATTACAACGCAAATCAAACGACCTACGTAATTTAATCTAAATTACAATTATCGAACCAAACTACGACCTAATCAAATTGCATCATATTACAGCCAACCACCAATGAAGTGTATCAAAGCTAACCACAAAGCTCAAGATCACATACAAGTAAAGCTAAAGGAACAAGCTCAAGCCTAAAGTTATATGATCACTACACATTTCACAAGATAAAGATAAAGACTCAAGAATACGAGCAAGACGGCTTAGATTAAGTTTTTGTAAATTGGAATGACCTCCCTTAGGGGGAGATTGTTCGAAATACAAAAAAGTCGCGGTCACTTCCAAAATGTCGTTAAGTAGCTCGTAGTTAATATTTGGAACCTAGCTAAGCTAATTGGGCCAAGCCCATGGGACACAAGCCCATGGCCGGTCATTGTAAGGCATATAAATACCCTTTTCATGCCATGGAAAGGGTTGTTGGTTCATTTCATATTACATTTTTCCTTTATCTCTCTAAAATGTCCAACCACTCTTTCTCTCTCTAGATTTTTATACTTTATTTCATAGATTGTTGTGTAATTAATATTCTACAACTGAACTAAAATTACATCGTAAACCAAATAGTCTATGTAATGTAATTTGAATTACAATTCCATCTATTCTACGAACCAAACAGCCAACGTAATGTAACCTCAATTACAATTTCCTCCAATTACGCCATATTACGGCGAACCAAACACCCCCTAAGAGTACATTGCATGCATTAAAATATTTAAGCGGTGATCAACCATAGATGGGTAAGGTAGTACGGAGACTGTTATCGATGATATCCTTTCTACTCAATCACGTTTCCCTAGACGTCTATGCCAATGTAATATATTATGGCTAGTTTTTTAAAGCCTAACACGCACCTCCATCACAAGAAGCAATATCAAAAGGATCTACAAACTAATTCACATGCAATCATAAACAAACACTATAAGATCTAGCCTACCATGTTAAGAAGGAATGAAGAACAATAATTAAATAAACAATACATAGACATATTGAATGAATAAAAGATATATAACTTCACTAATCAAAACTTGATGTTAGTGGTGTTACAAGAGGGTTAGAAAACCCTAAAAATGGCCTAACAATGGCTAAGTTCGTACTCTAAATAATACTCCCGAGTTTCTCTCCTCAAAACCCTAACAATGAGTTTGTATATACAGAAAATCGGACGCGACGGCGTCGTGTTATAATCTTGATGTCGCCGCCCCGCTGAATCTTCTAGGGCTTCACTATGGAAGTTCAAACGCGGTCTTGATTTCTCTGATGTCGTCCTTTTTATATCATGGGGCCGTCACAACAGACTGTGACGCTGGCTCCACGCTCTATGAAACTTTTCTTCATCGATTTTGGTGTAGAGTTGTAATCTTGTCCGTTTCTTCCCTAAATGAGCCCAAGTCACGTGTATTTCCTCCAAATGTTATCAAGTCGTTTTAAAAAACACAAAAAGAGACGATTAAGCACGTATTTAAAAGCCATATTTGCATGATTTAAGGGTTAAACGCCCTTGAAAAAATGTATAAAATTGGACACATCTTCATTACCTTCAATCCAAGATCAAATAAAAGAACAATGTTTTTACAAAAAAATGAAATTAACGATTTGATTTTGCATTCAATTATGATACCAACACAAAAACGGCAGAGTTTATTGGGTATTTTTTGTAATTGTTCAAGTTGATGATTGATAAAATGATGGATTTAGATCCTATCAGTAAAATTCACTCACAAACATAATAGTTGGGCATACTGAGGACCCGATATTCTTTTTGTTTATGGGAGAACTTTACCGGTCATATTCGTTTGAACTTTAAAAGATCTCAATCTTAAAATGATATAGTCTTCATAGTTCATTCTCTCTATTTTTGTGGTTGTTTTTCTTTGTTCTTGTTTCTATATTGTTTCACAACACATTATCATCTCGGTGTAAAAATTATTTTGAATTTCACGAGCACGAAAGCGCTATAAGCTACAAATATTTTCAATAAGATGACGACAAAGTTTTGAATCCTTAAAAGTATATAAACTTGATTCGATACCAATCTCTATTTACGATATGATTATCAAAGGCACGTTACTCTTAATCATATAAGAAGTATTAACTTGAATAGTTATTATTTATTAAAGCATACAACTACTGGTTTGATTTTATGTTAATTTTAATTATTTGTCTTCTTTCAAATAATGTGTTAGTACAAAAAGTGTGACGGGAATTGCTTTCCTCGACCACAAAGCAATTAACTCTTAAAATAAATGTATTATGATTATGATAATAAGAAGAGTTATTCTACATATCAATATTTTCTTACTGACAAAGCAATAAATCTTAGTCATTCATTTTCTCGTTGAGACACTACAACATTTGTTGCTTTCCCCGACGACAAAACAGAGGTTTTGCCGGTGACATGGCGTCGGGGAAAGTTTTCCCCGACGACATGACGCCGTACATTCGACGTCGGAGAATCCTTAGTACAGTGATCCCCAGGGACGGATCTACGGTATAATTATAGGGGGCCGGTGCCCCCCATGGCTCGTCGAAAAAGTTGATAATTTAGTGTAAATTCTTTTCTAATTTTGACCTTTTTTCGAAAGTGTCCCCCCACTCAAAACTCATATTGCCCCCACTCACATACTAAAACCCAACATTCAACACTTTAAGACCTTATAAATAATTTATCTCTAAGTAAAAATACTCGATTTATCATTTTGATCCTAGTTTTTTCTTCTACATTTTGTTGCTATTGTAAAAAAATTTACCTTTACAAATTATTTTTCTGGTTCCGTCACTGGTGATCCCCGACAGTTTTTCCCGACGTACACGTGAGCCCCACATGATTTTCAGTCAAACAAACTCATAGTTTGACAAAACTTTTCTTTCTTCTAGGAGTTCATCACGTCTCTTATTCATGGTTTTTGTATTCATGTGGTGTAATTCTAGCTATTGGTAATTTATGATTTTAAGAAACTACTCGTATGATACTAGCATAACGAATCTAAGAAATTAACCCTTTGTTTAATATTTGTGTTTGTCAACCTTACACGTACAACAAATTGAAGTTAAGCCAACTAAAATGTAATAAAAATGAACCACTAAAGAATAATAGTGTATATTTAATCGAATGACTAACATGTAATAAAAATTAACCACCAAGGAAGAATAATGTATATTTCTATTCATTAACGACTAATAAGGTATGTTACCAAAAACATCGAAGGACTAACATGTAATAAAATGTGATCACCAAAGACTAATAATATATGTTATTAGTAACATTAAGGACTAATACTAAAAAAATCAAAGAACTAACATGTAATAAAAATATAGCAACCAATGACTAATAGTGTATGTTATTATAATCTGTAAAAGGAATTATAATTTGAATAAATTGTAATTCAAAAAGTTTAAGTGTGTTGTAAATGTAATATGTTAGAATTGTAATTGATATATTATAGTAACTATGTTTGGTTAGATCTCACCGTAATGTAATTCAAAAAATAAAATAAAAACTTAAAATAATAATAATAACAAGGTTTTTAACCCGCGCTTCGCTGCGAGTGCGGGGTTTTCCGTCTTTGTTGTAGTGTTCTTTGTTATGCAAGTTTGCATTACGTGTTAGTTCTGATCGCGGGGTTGTACGTTTGCGATTAAAGTTACAACATATTGTTTTGCAATTAGAGTTAACAAAATTTATCAATAAAATGACCTTAAATAAATGTCCAAAAACATATGAAGAAATTCTTCAGTTCATATGAACCTGAACTAAACACCTAAACAAATGTGGACAATAGTTTGAGATGCATTTCTCGTAGCGTCTATAGCGCCCTCAGCAAACCATTTATTACTTCCTGCATTCAAGATAAAAAATGATATGAACCGTTAGAATCCTATGTAAACAAAAGATTCATTACTTGTAATTTTGTAAGGCTGAAACTATTACTTGTGATTCGACTGTGTCACTTTGATTTATCAACTTACGTCGCTAAGTAATCCCTTTTAAAGCCTAAAACATGTGCAGCGATTACTCTATGGTTCTAGTAGTTTTTTTATTGTCTACTCCGAATGAAATATCTCATTTTTCCAATTCAAAGTTTAAAAGAAAATAAGCCCAAAAGCAGAATACCTGAAGCACGTTATGATCTCTTGGTCGATTGTTATCCCCTTCTGTTCTTGATGAATTTGTGCAGCAGTCGCTGGATTGTGAATATTCCTTTTCTAAGCTGTTGTCCAAGGTTCCTGTGAGATCATGGACTACTTAATGTTACCTGCTATTCTTAGTCCGACACCAATGGGTGCGCGGGTTTATAATTCTTGTGACCAAACACCCCCCAAAAAAAGCTCCCCATTGACGTTACTAAGAAGTAAACATATTGTTTCTTTGTAAGGTGCTGTTTTGACAGGTTTTTAGCAAAAGAACATGTTTGTAGGAGTGATGTTTCACTGGCAAGCAACAATCATAGGTCCGGCTAATAGTCCTTATTCTGGTGGAGTGTTTCTAGTTACTATCCATTTTCCTCCAGATTATCCGTTTAAGCCACCTAAGGTAAACCATTTGCTGAAAAAACACAGTTTACCCCCTTTGTGCATACTCATTATATTATATGCTCACTTCACCTATGTTGTTTGTGTATGAAATCATGACGAAATCAAATATACTCGAACGGGGCAAATTTTCTTCATAATGAATATACAGAACACCAACCTATAAAAAAATAGTGTATATAAAAATCTGTACCGTTGGGAAAAAT
>BQNB010110214.1:0-22597 GCA_026074375.1 Tanacetum coccineum
TCGATCGGGTCAAAAATTTATTCTTATTCTACCCAATAGGAAAGTCAAAATTATGACAAAACACTTATTTTATTTTTGAAAATTTTTAAATTTTTAAAAATTTTGGTGGGAAAACGGGGTACGTGAGAACAACGGCAAAAGTAGGTAAGATCATATCGAAGATATACAAATTCCCCAAACTAAAATCAAACATTGTCCTTAATGTTTCCTATTCTAAGGGTTAGCCGATAATAATCAAGGATATCAGATTTCCCCAAACTAATGGCAAGCAAAGGCTAGGAAGCTCGAGTGAACCGGGACACAACACCGAACATGAGAGTCTTCAAACAATGTTGGTTTAATCCTGCAAAGAATCACAAGCACAAACAACGAGAAACGGAAGAGTACAAGCCTCCTCACATCACTTTAGAGATTAGAAAGAAGAAAGAAAATAAATAGGATAAGCATGGGGTGCCTCCCACGAAGCGCTTTGTTTTTTGTAACCGAGTCGCATAGCTTGACTCGATCTCCGAATTCATTCGTCCTTGGGGAAAGTAAATGGAAAAGAAAATCTCAATCGGGCTTTCATTAATGTTTGGATAAACATTTAAGCACATGAAAGTTCCATCCCGATGAGATGCCACTATCTCTAAGTGGAGATGCCGAGGTCAAAAATGGTGTCCTCATTTTTGGTAGAGGAAAGTAAGGGAGAAACCTCAAGGTAAGTGAGATACGGAAGAAAAGTCTGAGTAGCAAATGTGAAGGAATCATCAACTTCAACATTAATCTCAACTCCCCCTGGGTCAAAACATTCATCTTCATTAAGCTCATCAACATTGTTTATCACGGGCACATCGGGTTCCATGTCGAAGGTTAGACGATCATATTCATGAATGGGATCATCGTTAAGCAAGTTATCAATAATATCCTCTTCCGAGTCAAAATCACTTTCAATACCCGGTGGTATCGAATCATCTGGTCCGGAAAATATATCGATCTCTTCCCTATTGGAGTCACTATCCTCAACGATAGTAGTAGATGTGGGAAGAGACTCGATGATTGTATGAGAATTTTCCGGTGACCAGGAAGTTGAATTTCCTCATAGCAACGACATTTGATTGATATAATCCTCGTGCTCTCTAACAATTCCTGGAGGAATCATGATAAGTTCACCGGTGAACCCATGGTGGAGAGGATCACTTTTGGGAGAAAAAGTATCATGTTGTGGTTTATGATCTAAAAACACTTCGGGAGAGAGATTATGGGTGGTATCATCACTCAATAACTCTCATGATAGATTACGTCTCCTTCTGAGTCATAATAACCTTCAATATACATAGGAACTTTGATAGCTAGAAAAACATCGATCTCATTATTGTTTCCTCCTGGATCAAAACATTCAGCCTCATCAATTTGAGCATCGTACAAAATTCTTTTCCAATAATTCGTTTTACATTCCAAATCAAATAAATTATCATTCTCTTCAAAAAGTGGATCATCGATGAATCCCTTGAGAATAGAAGCAATGCTTTTCATAGGAGTAGATGGATCATGGTGAAGTAGAATCTCAATGTCGTCTCCTGGAGTAAGACACTTATCCTTATTAGAATTAAAAAGAGGTATGACTAGGAAAGTCGACTTATCAAGGTTGGAATTATAAGAATTCTTGCACTCGATGTCCTCTAACACCTCATCAAAAAGAGGGTTTATGTCACTAGAGATGAAATTGACATTAACTTCGAAAAGAGGGTTAAAGAAAGTCACGGAATCATCACGTGGAACGTTGATGGAAGAGAAATCATCACACGAAGGTAAAACGTTCTTACTATCACTCCTGGATGTATCCTCAGATTCTCTTGGGATTGGGACAATTTCCTCAGCACTAAAAGTACTAAGGTGCTCGTCCCCCATTATGAGAGAATCCTTGGGCTCAATAGACGGTAAGGTGGATGTGATTGCAAAAACCAAAGAAACTTGAGGTGTTTTGTTTGAATGAAACATGCTCTCCTTGCAAATAACTTTAAAATTCTTTAAACAAGGTGTGATACGAGTTTGGCGTTTAGCCGTGGGTTCTGCGAGATTCTTCACTTCTTGGTTTTCTTTTTTATCGTTGTCATCTTTCGGTGGAGTTAAGCAAACTAACGCAGGTTCGTCGGTGAACTTCTTAAAACTATCCTTGCATGTGTCATTAACCATTTTAATTGACTCGTTTACATGCTTTTTTGTTGTGCCATTGACATGAAAAATTATTTGTTCATTTCCGTCCCTTAAAATAAGCTCTCCTTCATATACATCAATTAAAGCACGACCGGTCCTCAAAAAGGATCTTCCTAATATGAGAGGTACTTGAGGATCGGCTTTGAAATCGACAACAACAAAGTCTGTAGGAAAATAAAATTTCCCAACTTTGACAAAAACGTCTTCGGCGAGTCCTTTAGGATAAGTAATTGATCGGTCTACTAACTCTAAAGTCATCCGAGTTGGTGTAAGTTCCAGTAAAGAAAGCTTTTTCCAAATAAGAAGAGGCATAAGATTTATGCTTGCGCCAAGATCGGCCAAGGCGTGGCATACATCCATTCCCGGGAAATTACTTGGAATAAGAAACTTGCCGGGATCTCCAAGCTTTTCGAGAAGCTTTTTGAGGAGCATCACTGAGCAATTCTCGTACAAAAACGTATCTTAGCCAAACTCAAGCAAGTTTTTCCTTATTCATGAGCCAAACCTTTAATCGTAGAGCAAATCCTTGCATCAAAAGTAAAGCAACCGCGAACTAAGTCGAAGCGTAAATCTTGAAAGATTTGGAATATCTTCTCCATTTTGATTCAACTTTTCACGGGACTTTTGATCATCCACGTCGTGAAGGATTACGGAATATTTGCTTAGGTAAACTCTTCGGAATAACAGATCCCGGAGATGGTTTTAGGCAAAGATCTTTCGAACATCGTTTCCGGAATAGAAAGAGGGATAACCGTAGGTGGGATTTTGAGCGGTACTTCCTTGGAATTTGTTTGCTCTTATCCGTTTCTCCTCGGTTACTCGTTCCACTATCTTTTTAGGAGAAGGATTTGGTAGGAATCGAGGGGTCCCATCGTAAGCAACACTACTTCGAGTAGTTGATTCGCTTTCAAACTCACCCTTCGGGTTTGGAATGGTATTACTCGGAAGAGTACCCGAAGTTGAGGCATGATTTTGAAACAATCCACCTATCATGTTTTGCAAATTATTTTGAAAAGTGGTTTGTTGATTCATCATGACATCTTATTGAGATTTTATTGTGTTTTGAATTTCATTCTTAAGGTCTCCTTTCAACGAGTTGATTTGATTTTGCATGTTTCTTAACATTTGATCGTTATTCCTCTTGTAATTTGAAAAATCATTTGAAATCTGTTGTTGAACTTGATTATTAGGCACTTGAAATCCTTGGTTTTGAAAATTTGGAACATGATTAATTTAAGCTTGAAAACCTTGATTTCCATGAAAATTATTTCCCCGATAATTATTCCCTTGAACTTGATTTTGATTAAACCTATTTTGACCATTGTTTTGCACCGGAGCAAAACCTGGTGGTGCCATTTGATTACTAACACGATTCGGAGGGTTAACTTGATTGTAAGTACCCGTGGTCGCACAAACACTAGCCTGATTGTTATCGGTAGCCGAACAATTATACCAAGAATGGGCACCACCACAAGTAACGCAAGTTTCCTCAACCGCTTTAACCGGAGCGGGAGTGACAACTTTTTTAGAAACAATCTCGACTAAGGTCGAAAGTTGATCCGCAAGCTTATCAATTCTCTCATCCGTTTTACTAGAAGTAGCATTCATCCTAGAAGCATTTGATCTATTTCGTGAATAACGAACTTTTGATTTATTCTCAATTATGTTTAAAGCCTCTCTAGTCGTCTTACTCAAAAGATTTCCACCCGCCGCGGCATTTAAGGAGTCTTGTTCATTCTCGTTTAAACCGTTATAAAAGGTATCAACTTGAGTTAACTCCGTAAATCCGTGATGGGGACAAGCTCTAAGCAACTCCTTAAATCGTTCCCACGCTTCACTAAAAGTCTCCTCAAATTTTTGTGTAAATCGAGAAATTTCATTCTTTAAGTGAGTGGTTTTCGAAGGAGGGAAAAATTGATTCACAAATTTGGTAACGAGATCCTCCCAAGTCAAGATTGAATTTGGTGGTTCTTTCTCGTACCAAGTTTTAGCGGCTCCCTCGAGCGAATATGGAAACATCATAAGCTTAATCACATCGTTAGGCACATTCCTAAATCGTAAAGTCGAGGTAATCCTTTTGAAACTATTAATATGAGCATGAGGATTTTCACTCTCACGACCGTAAAATGGATTCGCTTGAACCAATTGAAGCAAATTCGTTTTAATCTCAAAATGATCCGCATTAATTTCTGGTAAAACAATAGCTTCTCCGTACCCTTCCGTGGGTGCTCGGAGTAGCTCTTCCATTGTACGTTCCGCCATAACAATAGTTTGAATCTCGGGTTCGACTATGTTAGAAACTTGTCTTCTCCGACGTCTTGGAATTGTGACGTTTGAATTATTAGGATAATTGGAACGTCTAGTGCGCATGCACTATTTAAAAAAAATTTGGTTTTTTCAAAAGTTTATTCACAATCTAATTTTAACGGACAACGAGATAGACAACTTGAACCAAATAATCAAACTTACTTCACGGTAGCTCTTAAAAATTTTACTTTTTAAGGTGAGCCGTATTTCGTAAGTGACACAAATGGTAAGTTTTTAAATCTTTTATTCGAGTTGGGAACTTATTATGGATAATACCTCAATTGAAGGTATTATTTGTTGGTGTTCTTTTACCAACTTTGTAACTTTTTATATTCACAAATTAACGAGAAAAATTGAAAGAGCAAATATTTTTGTATTTTTGTTTTTAATCTTCTACTTATACTAAAAAGAAAAGAAAAATATTTTTTTTACTTTTTATTTTTTTTAATTTTTTTTAATTTTTGATTTTCTTAAAAGCGTAACTTTCGAAGACGAAAGGTTCTCCAAATCACGATCAACAAACTTCAAACGAAAGAATATTGTCAAATCTCAGTACCCGGTCTATAAGAACATCTAATATTACAATCTCTTTACTAACTCAGACTCTCACACCAAGAGATAAATCTTACAAATCACACTGAGACAACAAGCTCTAATTCAACCAACCAAATATAATAACCTTTCTATACAGCTACTACTCGCAATCTAAAGCTCTATGAAATCTATGATGCTAATACTAATTATTGCTCTACACAGATGATTTAAACCACACAGAATAATCCTCTCTAGAAAATATCTGTAATCAGCGTAGTCGAGATTCACAGGAGTTTGCTATTACCAACACAACATATCTTGTAGTCGCGCGCTACATCCACGGAGCGCATAGAACACTCTCTCTCCACTGTATCACAGCCATATGCTACTTTCAGACCAAACTCTTATCTACTCGCATGAGCATCTCTAACTCACGAAATTGATACAAAACCTAGCCTCTTTGTATGTTGTAGAACAAGAGCTCACAGCAGAACTAACAATCTCTCACACATATCTAAATCTCTCATCTAAGAAGAGAGTATCTGATGAGTAGATCGGTCGTGTGTGTACATCTCTACAGATTCTCATCACGCAACTAATATCAACTAGCGAGTTCACACGAATTTGAGCTGGTTTTCTACCACAAGCAAATCAACCACGAATCCACACGTAACCTGATGGCCCAATTATAGGAATCCGTAATTCACATTCATAAACTTCTCATCACACTTCATAAGCTACATCAACACAGAGACTAAAGAAAGTGGGCACAGACAACAGACGTCTTTGTAGATCTATAATAGGAAGTCTCTCGAAAGACAGCGCACGTAAACAGCGAGACTCACAACAATATCAGATGATAGATAACAGACGAGACACTGTATAGAGAGAATATACAACTACAACTCTATACGTAAACATGATATCATAGTGCGATCACAGTCTCTCCTGATTACACACGCTTCACAGTATCTCACATAATAACATATCTACATTGATTAGCACACCATCACTACACACACAACTTGTTAGCGTAGTAGCGGGCACTGTACATCAGTGTAGCCCTGAATTACTTCTTGGTGCATAGTGACTACTCTCAGACAGAAGATAAATCACACACTGACAAATACAACAAACACATGTCCATCAAGAGGAGACAATAAGATTATTCAAGAGCGGCCAGGATCTCCGTGGCTTATCCTGAGTACTATCTATAGTGATTATATGTGAGCAGTACCAGTATCACACGCAATTACAAAAGACCGTGAAAAGTCGCGTCAATTATGTAGTAATGTGAGGAGTCTTGCCCGAGACACAGATGCACACGGTGTTTTCCTGTTAAATCGGTCACATGTCTCTCACATGTTGTCCCGAGCGAGTGAACACATGAAATTGGACAGGATGATATCATAAATGAGACTCCTAGAGATTTCTAGTCTTCTGCATTTCGTCTATAGCGTTGCAGTTTATATTCTCTTTACACAATACTTCTGACACACAGTGCAACTGAGACTGTTGACAGGAGGCTATCTTGTAGTAGTATATTTCAAGGACTTGGACATCTTTGAGCATTCTATCTCGGGACGGTATAGTGCGGTGGTGTGTGATACTCTACACATGTATAAACATGAATTGTTGGAAAAATGGTAACACCATTTGTCAGGATATGGTATACATGGGTATATTAGGTTTAGACAAGTCTGATTGTCAACATGACATTCACATGGAAGACAAACTATATGAGAGGTGACAAGGGTTGACACTCTGAAGGGGAACGCTCTCATGCAGCATTAGTGAGTAGACTGAAGAACAGATACTATGGGGATGAGAGAGGCTCACACATATCGTAGAGAACATGTATTTGCTAGTAGACGATATGATACTATGTGGATGATATTCATGCGCGGACTTAATGGAGTTTGTATATTATTTGGGATATGGAAGTGGTGGAGCACCGTGCTTCTATAGTGTATCGCTCTCTCTACAACATGTACGTGTATGATCACATACAATAACGTTTATACGTAGGGGTAGTGGGATGTCAATAGGGATGTACTACTGGGCGATGTGTGTGAGATCACACACACACAACGTTACATTCTGAGCGCTACTATTAATGTATCGACTGATTCAGTAGAGCGGAGATATGAGTGTGAGGGTGTGAGTATAGAATGGTTATGGAGTAAGATGAGGTGTGATTGTTGCGCATTTCAAGTTGGATTTTGCTGGAGAGTGGCAAGAGTTACAGGATAGTGGAGTATGGGACACATGAATAGAGTTCAGAGGGCGGGCAATGGGGACGTGTTTGATATGAGTAGTTGAAGGTGAGGGTTATCAGAGTATGGAGTTCTCACGAGGGATTTAGATGTGTATCTATGTCAACACACCAAGTCGATTATTTGAGTGATGATTGGTGTGCGTTGTGGGAGCGGTTCAATCATCTGTTGTGGAGGTGGTTGGGGTATTGATGGAGATAGTGATGTAGGATGGGTATGATAGATGTAAGATTTGAAGGAGTGTTGTGGTTGCTCTTGTTGGGATGTCACACATGGTACACACATGAGACACAGTAGGTTGTATATAACACTGTGAATATATGAGGTTAGAAGACAGCACACACTATTCAGAGCAGAGAGGGGAGATTAAGGAGAGATTGTGAGTGGTTGAGAGTCTGGACTTATGGTGGGGGAATTGAAATGGTGGAGGAATGGGGAGGGGGGGATGTGGGGTTGATTGAATTGGGGTGTGTGTTAAGTGGGTTGGGGGAACAAGTCTCATCACATCTAGCATCAAATATGGAGATGAAGGCACGAACGTATAGTATAGGCATAAATAGAGTAGAAGATTAAATTTAAGTACGATAAGTGGCGTGAGGTGTGACGGTGTAGCAGAGGAGGAGTTAGGTACAGTGGACACGATGGGTGAAGAGGTTGACGACACGGGGGTGGCGCGGTATGTATACTCATGATCATTGCGGGATGGCAGACGATATTCACTATTCTGTGGATTATGGTCTACAGATTAGATCTAGAGAGTAGAGTCGTTAGGGATAGTGTGTATATTTAGCAGGGGGTGACTGGTAGAGAGATGTTATTGATGCAGGTGTTGGACACAAGCACTGAGGATTTGGAGGTGCACTTCTTAGATCACGTTATATTACTGGTATCACAATCATACGAGAAGTGATGGTATAGGAGTGTGTGTTGGAGTATAGGTATCATCCTTGATTGGTAACATATGCACAGACAACAGAGCGGTCAAACACAAGTTGTTTTTAGTGTCATGTGTGGGATCTGGTGTTGTCTATAGCAAATAGCTCTGATCTTAATAGGGTGGTCAGGATCTATTACTTGAGTTATTGAGAGATTGTGTAACGTTATGGACATCTAGGTTTGAGACACACCTCTAGAATAAGGATACAGGGCGTGGTCAGAACACTGATTGTTGGGCGACAGTGACACAGAACTGTTGATTTAGGTGACAAGGTTGTACAACACATGGATGATTGTGTGGTGAGAACACTGTTTATAGGAGACGGGTAGCTTGTTGTACTGCAATGAGATTACAATAGTTTTGTGTTGTATAGGTGATGGTGGTGGTAGAGTGGAGCAGGTGTGGAGTTGTGGTGTGTGTGGATAGAGATATGATGTATCCTTAGTGGGTATAGTTGTGATATCTATCTCTCTTGTCATATATTGCCATTGGTGACTGGTGAGGGGCATCATATGTTGAGTCTATGCTCGATACACTGATAGTGAGCACGCATGTCTCATATGAGGAGATATAAGATAGATAGTGTAGTATCTTCTTTCTACAGGTGTTTTTGCGTGTTCTCATGATAGGCATTATATGCGTGTGTACACTACACTTATTAGAGAGGAGGGTGTGACATCTCTTGGGGTTTTAATCACCAGTTTAGTGTGCACATTTGACTCATGAGATATACACTTTCAATCATAGGTGATCTGGATATGAGTTATCACACTGCCACATATAGTGAACAATTTTCTCAGCAAGTTCTAAGGAGAGGATCTCAAACGGCTAGTAGTATATCTGATCACGTATAGTGTGATAGGAGCTGAGAGTCTATGGATATATTATTCAACGTTTTAGGGTTGAGGGGTATTAGTGTCTTTTTATAGATTGGACACACATCTACTCTAGCCAGTCTTCTTAGGAGGGGATATGTGGTTCTGTGGTTCTTCTCATAGTTGTTTGAGTTCATAACTAGTGTCGGCAGAGATAGAATGGTAAGGATTAGCTTAGTGTGGTGGAGAGGTGGTGATCATTCGTATGTGTTTGGCGGGTATATAGGACTAGGATCTCGTTCTCTCTAGATAAGAGTATATACACATCTAAGTAGTCTACCGTCGTTGTGGTTTGTTTGTTTTGGTTTTTAGAGGCTTTCATTGGTGCAGGTAATGGTACAGGTACACATGATCTGATTAGTGTGAGTTGTATTTATATTGATCTTTATATAATCTTATGATTGGTGGTTATGGGATAGGTTGGATGTTGGTTAGTGATCATATGTGTAGCTATTCTTAGTGTGATCTATATCTACTTCTACTTATAGTTACTAGAGCTATTGGTAGTTTGATCTTGAGAGTCTTTGTGAGGTTGAGGAGAGAGATTGACTACGTGTTCATCTATAGTTCAGACATATTTATTCCGATTTTAAACATTAGGATGGAGCGAGGTTCACTTTTTGGGCGTGGTTAAGGACTAGGTGTCGATTTTTGGTTTTGACACGGTAGGTACGGAGCACTATGTGGACATATCTGGAGCAGTTAGTAGATACTGTCTGGATTGTTTAGTACTTTTTGAACACGTATCTTGAGGACAAGATTGATTCGTATCGATTCTTCTTATTGGGATTCTGCTCTCTAGACGTGGCGACACACTTAGTGAGATGGGTGTGATTAGATCGAGATTCGAGTTGTGATGGTGGGATTTTGTATTTGGGTCAGGACTGAGTTAGTGGTGAATAACACAGGGGGATGGGAATGGGAGGAGGCTGTGTTATTCACAGGGTCTGTTGATTTGACAAGTGGTGGCTGAGGACACTTGAGGGTGTGAATGAGACACACTACAAACATCAATGTCTTGGGGGTGATGAGTGGTAAGCGTCTCACTTCTGGTTTATTAGATATCTATATGTGTGAGTTGGTTATTGTTATAGGTGAGTAGTTTTTTTAAAGGGAATCACACTCAAAAGTATGTATATCAGGTTGTGATTGTGAGTGTCGGGAATGCTGGTAGTCTAGTCAACTGTTCTTTGACGCACATACAGTGACTTCTGTGGAATGGTGATGTGACATATTAGTATCATAGGAGTTCTTCGACAGCATCATTTGAGATGTATGGATGTGTATGCAGGTTTGGGCCAAGAGAGAGAGGGGGAGATGATCTTGCTAGGATAGTGAGTGTGTTGTCCTTCCTGATATGTGGGGTTTAGGTTCGTAGTGAAGATCTTATATACAGACTGTCTTTTATGTCTTGTGTCACAGTGAATGAACATGTGTTTGAGGTCAACACAATTTTTTCTGGGTCTATCATGGTGGAGTACTGAGACGGAGCACAGTATAGCCGTGAAGCCTGACGATCTATCTCTACACACTCAAGATAGGTAGTTGTTAGATTTAAACATGTCATTGTTGGGATTTACTGGATGTCAGATTGGTTTAGATGATGGTATTCTATTAACACAGTTTTTGGGGTCTAATGTGCAACAATGGCGTCACAACGCAATAATTTAACGATTATAAATAGTTCGCACATCACACATTGCGAGGAACACTGGAGATGATGGAGACGAGGTGTTTGGTATGGACATATTCTTGATTCTTTTTTTGTACAACCGTAGTATATCATTGGTGAGACGAGTGTTACACTTTGAGTGGAGGAGGTGGTGATCTCATCGGGGGGTGATTGGCGTATGAAGTGACTTGCACGTGGGCACATCTCTATGTGAACATGTGTCACACAGAACTATCACGATACATCGTCACACTTGAAGCGACAATTGAGGTGAGTGAGTTTTGGTCAGTATCTACGGAGAGTCATCAATGAGCTGATGACATTGATTACTTATAGGGAGACAAATGTGATGAGGAGAGCGTTTATCGGTAGTGGTGTTTCTAGCTAAGTTATTTCGCGTACTCATAGATCTATTACTAGAGACATGACTTCGTCATTTTTTCTTCAATATGACACCATAAAGAGTCTAGGGACTAAGGTTGGATGAGAGTGTGACATTATGCAGGATTAGTTGTATTTCTCACATAGTGGAGAGTTTCAAAATTCTGACAGGATTCTGTGGAGGATGTGGATGTGAATAGTGGGAGTTATTGACATGTCTTATATAGTGGCATTACACAGTAACCTGGATCAGTTGATTTTTTAGATTTTAGACCATCTTGTCTTTACTCTGGACGAGGTGTGGTTCTCTATACGACTGTTTATGGTGAACGACTGGCAGATAGTGATGAATTATCACTATCTATATTGTGGGCAGGTTGTAACTGTTCACTGATAGATGTGTAATGGGAGGGTGGCGAAGCGGCGGGTTGAAGATTTGACGATGAGGTGGTGCGGGGAGTAGCACGTACGTTACATAGTTAGCAGTGTTCGCGGATATATACGGGTCTGGAAGATGGCATCTACACATGTGGCATCTACAGGATCTGTACTGCAGGACTGTTCGATGTTTGTATTGTCTCTTTGGATCTGGATTGATGTGTTGATGTCAGATCTGATTCATAGTACAGGAGGTTTGGGATCTAGTGATTTTGTGTGGATTGAAGGATAGGGTTTATGTTTCTGAGTGTGGATGGTAGGGTATAGTGGTGTATGGGGGGGGATGGGGTGGGGGTGGGGTGGTGTGGGTGGGTAGGGGGGGAGTTGTTTTGGAGGTTTGTTGGGGAATGGTGTTTGGTTGGTTGTGTAATATTAAAGTTGATTGGGGAGGTGTGTTGGTTGTGTGTTAAAGTTGTGTTTAGTTAAGAAGTGGTGGGAGTTGGATTTGGTTTTTGGTTTATTGTTTTTGGGGGGGGGTGTGTGGGAAGTGTGGTTGAAAGTGGGTAAGTATATGTGTTAATAATTTGAGGGTTGGGTGGGGGAGTTTGTGGTGTTGTAGGGGTGATTAGAGGTAATTGGGAGAAAGTGAGGTTGGTAAACTCCTTCTGAATTGGAGGAGTTTATCTGGAACAACTCAAGGAGACTCCCAAGATAAAGGTTTCATTCGACCAAGTTTGTCGCTTTGGGGAGCGCCGGTATTGTTTGTTAAGAAAAAGGATGGTTCTTTTAGGATGTACATTGATTATAGAGAATTGAATAAGTTAACTATTAAGAATCATTATCTACTTCCTAGAATTGATGATCTATTTGATCAACTACAAGGGTCGCAGTTTTTCTCAAAGATAGAAACTTAGGTCTAGATACCAATCAGCTAAGAGTGACATGAGGAATGACATTTCCAAAGACTGTGTTGTAGAACTCGTGATGGACAATTCAAGATCGATATGTAAGAGCCCCTTTGGTCTGACCTAACGCACACAGCGTGATTTATAGGATTTGATGAATAGAGTTTGTAGGCCTTACTTGATAAGATTTGTTATAGTTGTTATGACGATAATCTTTAATCTACTCTAAGACACGAGAAGACAAGTAGAACATTTTAGGTTAGTCTTGGGGACTGACTAATAAAAGAGAAACCTTATGCTAAGATTATCTAAGTGTGAATTCTGTCTAATAGAAATGCAGTTTCTTAGGTATGTGATAAATGTATATAGGGATTCATGTAAACCCTAGTAAGGATTGAAGCTTTAAGAATTGTAAAATCCCTTAAAACACCGACAAAGGATCTTATCATATTAGGATTGGCTGGATAATTACCTTGTAGGTCCATTAGAGAACTTTTCTAAGATAGCTTAAGTCTTTTACTGATCATTGACATCAAAAGTGTAAGACTTTCAATTAGGTGAGGAACAAGGAATTTGCATATTGAAACCTTAAAGGATAAGTTTTGTAATGCTACTGTTCTAGCTCCTCGCCCGGATGGATCAAAAGGACTTTGTGGATCATTGAGAGCGTCCTGGATTAGGACTAGCTATAGTATAAATGCAAAGAGGTAGAAGTGATAGCCTATGCTTCTAGAAGATAAAAATTCATGATTGAGAATTAAAACTACCGGATATTTAGAGTATGGGGTGCTGGTTGTGTTAGCGCCTTAAGATCTGGAGACATTATATGGTATGAAGAAAGAGTGTCATCCTAAACGGAATCATAATGAATCTCAGTATACTTAAGTCAGAATGTAGTTTGAATATACCTACAGCCTCGCTGGATAGAATTGTAAAGTGATCAGACTGTTAAATTCCCTACCATCCTGGTAAGGCGAATGTGGTGGCTGATACCCTAAGTAAGAAGGAAAGAGTAAATCCTAAGAGAGTTAGAGCTATGAATATGACCCTTCAGTCGAGTATCAAGGATAGGATACTGGCGGCTCAGAAAGAGGCTGTGGATGAGTCTGAAGGATTGCAGAAAGGTTTGGAGGAGATGATAAAACAGAGAAGTGATGGAACCTTATACTACCTGGATCAAATATGGGTATCTTTGAAGGGTGATGTAAGAACCCTAATAAAGGATAAGACTATAAGTCGCGAGTACTCTGTACACCTAGAGCTTATAAGATGTATTATGAATTTAAAGATAGTTTTTGGTGGCCTGGAATGAAAAAGGAATAGCTGAGAATGTTAGTAAGTATTTGACTTGACTGAGAGGTTAAGGTCTTGAAGCTCAAAGGCAATCTTGCTTGCTCCAAACAAACCTGAGATTCCTGTATGTAAATAGGAAGGGATATCTAAGTATTTTTGACTAAGTTGCCTAGGACGTTAGTAGATGGACAAACACAATCTGGGTCATTGTGGACCGATTGACTAAGTCTGCTCATTTTCTACCTATGCGTAAGGATTATAAGATGGAAAGGTTGGCTAGATTGTATTTGAAATAGATAATTTGCTAGACATAGGTGTGACGATATCGATTATACAACGTGATAGTCCCGTTACACATCAAGTTTAGGCAGTCAAATGCAGAAGAGGCATTAGGAGACTCGTAAGACATGATTGCGGCTTTACAACCTCAGACCGTATGCACGATAGTAGTTGTACTATTCAGACTTTGGTGAACATCTTAAAGTGTGCATCCTAGACTATCGAAGGAAGTTAGGAAGTACATCTCCAATGTTTGATTTTCCATAAACCAATAGTTATCATTCACAGTGGAGATGTGCTCCGTTTGAGGCATTGTATGGTAAGAAGTGTCTTATCGCCAAATTTGTGGGCTGAGGTTGGGAAGGTCATTTGATGAGGTGACCTGGTTAGGGATCAAAGATGACAACAGAGCAAGATCTCGCAGATTAAGGATAGACTTAAAGCTTTGCTTGATCTCAGAAAAGTTATGCCTGAATGAGGAGGAAAGCCTTTAGAGTTAGTGTAGTTGACTATGTCTTGCTCAAGATATCGCTTTGGAAAGGTGTTGGTACGCTTTGGGAAGAAAGGTAGATTAGCACCTAGTTTTTGGACCTTTTGAGATGTCAAAAAGGTAGCCCTGTGGCCTATCATATTAGTGATTATTCTATGAATTAATGGTGTTCATGAACACGTTCAACTGTCGAACCCTTAAGAAGTGTTTGGTCTGATCCAACACTGCAAGTGCCTTTGGGAGAGAATCTAGTTGATGCAAGTTGAATTTGTAGAAGAGCCTGTGAAAATTTGGAAAAGGATTTAAGATTTGAAGCGAAGTAGGATTGCCATCCCCGTTAAGGTTTGGTGGAATTCGAAACGTGGCCCTTAATTCACGTGGGAACGTGAATAACATATGAAATTGAGGGGGGGGGGGGGGTGTAGGGGAGCTCCCGAATAATTTGTTTTATAGATGTATGTTAGTCAGTTAACGATTGCTGGAGGACAGGAAACTTTTTATATACCTCAACTACTTTATAGCTCCCCTCCACACACCCCATATGCCCTTTTTTGTGATCTGAATATTTCATTATAGTTCTTTGATTATTTGACTTTTGTCAGTTTATCCAGATTTTTATACCGTGTTGACAGTGGTGATTTTATGAGAATTATGGTGATTTTATGAATATTGTGATGAATTGTGGTTTATTGTGATTAATAATTCCTTTTGGAAGGTATTATTGTGTTATTTGTATTCCAGGTAGTTTGACCCACGAATTTTAAAAAATGCCGAAAAATGAGTCCGACACGTCCGTTAATGTCCAAATGAGTTTTGAAAGGGTTTAAAGTGAAAATATGTATGTGAATACTTTAGTTAATGGAAAGATAATTTTACAAGTGAATAACAAAATTCTAATTAAACTTAGGTATATTTTATGGTTGAGTTTTACGAGTATTTAAGTGATCCTGACACAAAAAGAAAGACCCGAGACCCCTAGGATCCTATTGCCGGTCAAATGGTCAAGAGGGAACAAGAAGGCTTGTTTTTAGCAAGGTTGTCTAAAGTGTGTATCAATATATTCCTTCCACTAGTTCATTTTTATCCTTATCATTTTCAAAAAAAATAAAACTTACACACTTTGGTGTGTGCTCACATCTCACGTCTGAACTAGTTTCATTTTTATCCTTATCAATTAAAACAAACACACTTTGGTGTGAGCTCTCATCCACGTCTTAACTCCACACATAACACATAATATATATTTGAACTTTGATCAAAGAAAACTAAGACATAAATATTTGGGTTGATTGCTAGTGTCCGGTTATTCATTTAAAACAACGTTTGGTTGTCCGGGTTCGTAGTTCGAAATTTACCAAATTTGAAGATTTTATTGTAAGTTTTCAAATTTAAATTTCGTTTTTCCTTTTAGGTTTATCTTGATGCATAGATGTTAGTTGTACAAGTTGATCGTCGTGAAAATCGATTTTTGGAAGCGAAATGAATAAAAAGAGGGTGTTTGGTTCATTGGATTTAAAAATGGAAAAGGGGTTTTTTGTAGTTTTGATGTTATGGTCGTGATGGTTGAATAATATATGTAGCTAGATAGCTTATTTTTGATAGTAGCTTGAATTGCTTATTCAGGCTATTTTTAAGCTATTTCTTGGCTTATTGTGGGCTTATATGCCACGTTATTTTCCCAAAGTCACCAGGAAAGTGATTTTGATTATTTTTGTGTTATGGCGTATGTTGTGGACTATTTTTTAGGCTTATGGTAGTAACCAAAGGCGATACGTAGCTTGATAGCTTATTTTTAAGCTTAATATACGTATTTTGGAGCATATAGGCTCACGGCCCAATAAGTCCATTTAAACCGTGGCTTAATGGGAGGGCTTATTGTGTCTAATTATTTTCAACTTATTATATAATGCTTAAAGTATGTAAATGGACCTGATTTTGGACTTGACGTAATTTGGACCTTATAAATGTCTTAAATGGACCCCTTATTGTAAGCGATATTTAGTCGTATGAAGTTTTGATGGACAATTGAAAATGAAAATGTGTTTACGAAGTGACATTGAATGATATTTTAGGAAAAAAAACGTTTAGTAAACGTTAGAGATTGAGATTTTTGGAATTTTGTCGAAAAATACCGAATTGGTGAAAAATATTGAAAAATAAAGTTTGAAACCTTGAAAAATGTTGTATGAGCGTACGGGTCATGTCAAAATTTCGTAAAAAGTTTATAATTAGAAATTCTCCTAAAAACATGATTTTTGATTTTAAATTATAAAATATTATTTAATTATTTTTTTATTTAATAAATTCACTAAAAGACGAAAAGTATAATTTTTCTCAAAACTTCTCAATATTGTTTATTAATAGAAAATCTTTCATTTTCGAAGAACCGTGTTTATTATTAAATTATTGGAGTGTCTAAAGTTACCCGAAATGGACTTGTCGAGATATGTTTATAATTATTAATTATAATTATTTATTTATATTACTTATCTATTTTCCTTAAATAGTATTGTGGAGTTATGTCGTTAAACATCACACCACTAAATTGTTTTGGGTAATTGTACAACGCGTCTAAACTCTATGTATCAAACGTGAATATTGTTTTGGAAATTAGTGATTAAATTGGGAATAAGCAATTAACTGAACCTGGTCGTGTGGGCGGGCGTCGTTGATTTTGCTATGTGATTGAGATATGGTTGCTAAAGCTTGCTTGAGAGAGTTCTCGTAGCCCCACTTTTTACTTTTTTCCGTTGGGGAAAATGAGACTTAATTGTATTTTAAAATGTTTTGAATTGAACTGTGTGAAATGTAGTTTTATTTTGGAAACAAGAAATGTGCGCCCCCTTATACTGCTATGGCGAAATATTATGTGATGCATGAATGTATGATCAATATGTACGCCTACCCATTTTTGTGATTATTATTGGAGCGGATGGGTACTACGCCTACCCAGGTTTGAGTGGATCCTAATTTATCCTCCCTCTACAAATACCCCTGTCCTGCTGCTCCATCCTTTTCCATGTAACCTTCCTAACTCCTTGCCTGGTCCCTATCTACCTGCCGTACTTGAAGTCCACTTATGCTATTACCTCCTGTCCTTAATTACTGAGAATTCCTCCTAGAATGCCTAAACCTGACGTTATCAAGAATGCTTACCTATAATACTATCCTTAAATAACTTCCCTTGCTCCCCTGGCCTTACTGTTGGGGGGATTAGATGATTTGAATGGGCCCCTAATATTAGTGCTCAGTTGTAGGAAAGCCTTTAGGTGCCGTAAGTGAACATATGGTTATTGATTAAGCTGTGATGGCTAAGGTATGTTTGGCATATATTCACTGTCATATAGCACTATTGTTCACTGTTGAAATATTGGCACATCTTTTAGGTTAAGGTCAAACCTACGAGCCTCACAACATTATTGATGACGTTTTTCGAGTATCATATTCAAGTGAAGTGAAAGAAGAAGATAGTTTGGGTGGATTGTTATAAGACTACTTAGAAGTATCAACCGAAGTGGAATTTCGTTTGAAGTCTTTCTTGCTTGTTGTTGGTTATAGAAAATTAGAAGGACCTTTTTTTGGATGTAAGTTTGGATTATGAACCCTCTGTTGAGGGAATTTGAATAATTGTAAGTCAGATTGTTGGATTTTTAGTTTACAATTGGACATCACTCGCGGTTAATATGGTCTTCATAGCACATAAGTATTATGCAATGTAAGTTTTCTCTATTTGTACTTGTGTTATGATTGATCAATAATATATGCGATTCCTAGGTATTTCGCGCATTGTCGGGTGTGACGAGCGGTTTGTTTTTAAACTAATTTAAACTACCCTCATATCTAATAAAACGAATTATACAATGAAAGCATATGTACCTAGGATTCACTACTTCTTGCTAGTTATATCTCAATTCTACTGATGTTGCTTTGTCACTCTTGGGCGATGTAATGTGGTAGAGTATTTCCTATTCAGAACGATTACACGAACCCGTCCGTCTAAATACAATATTTTGTAAGGCAACGCACAAGTAGTATATGAAGACTATTACAAAAGTCCCCGAAGATTACTTGACATGCTAAAACACCTTAAAGGATCAACCATATTATGGGTAAATAGTATGAAGACTGTGACCGAATGGTATCCTTTCTAAACAACACGTGTTTCCCTAGGCGTTTATGCTAAAGCCTTATCTTTATAGCTAGTTTTTCTAGAGCCAAACTCCAAAACACACAACAACAAGAAGCAATAGGAAACAAGAATTATAAATATAATCAATTAGACCATTGAATTGTCAATGCCTATTGGTAAATAGGGAAAGATCCTTGATCATCAATAAGAAAACAATAAGATATAATCAACTAATAACAAGTTTCATGCATTCTCAAATAAATACTAGATGAATTAGCCAAGCATACTTAAACAATAGAAATCATAATCAACAAAAGGAATTGAAGACATGAATTAATATATAAATGATAATTAAACCATTACAAGATATTTATAGATTGAATTAGACCTTATAAGTTGCTAGAAAAACACCTACCCAAACCCTAGAATCGGACTTAGGGTTGGGGGCTTGATAAAAACGAAGTTGGGAGGTTATATTTATAGGAAAAGTTGAGTCGGTTCATTCTGACGGTGTCGGCATTTTTCCCAGACGGCGTCGCCACACTCTAATCACCAACTTGTAGATTTTCTCGTTTCGGTCTCGTGGGCAGTTGAATCGTCAAAATCCGAGTTCGTATGAAAGAGTTATGATCAAAACAATATCTAGTACTCCACGCGCAAATTGAATGGTCATCTTTATCTTGTGACGCCGTCATCCCGTTGAAACTTCTAAGGCTTCATTAAGTTGGTTAAGTCCTGATGTTGTTGCCAAAGTTCTGACGCCATTGCTTTGCAATCTCGACGGCCTCACCAGTATTTCTGATATCGTCTCTAGCCACTATGAGCTCTTTTCATCAACAACTTTGGTGTAGAGTTGTAATCTTGTCCGTTTCTTCTCCAAATGAGCCCAAGTCACGTGTATTTCCCCCAAAAGCTTCCCAAATGCTAAAAACACAAAAAGAAACGATTAAGCACGTATTTTGAGCATATTTGCATTATTTAGGGGGTTAATTGACCCCGAAAAAGTGTATAAATTGACACGTAATCAAATACCCCTACACATGGGATTTGCTTGTCCTTGAAGCCAAATGCTTTTATTACCTCAATAATAGACAATATCCAAGGATCAATTAACTTACTTTTTAAAGATAGTTTATGGCATAACCTTTTAGACCTCGTAATTAAAAGCACATAAATTATATACTAGCACCTTACATAAATGTTTGGATTCTCTCTTTCTCTCAGGTGTATAATGATATATAACAATATGGAAATGAAAAATTAACGCTCATTACATGTCATAGTATATAAATTACCATAAGCTTGATAGAAAATTATCAAACCTTCCAACGCTACGCGTAAGCCCTAGAATTACTATCAAGAGGACTTAAAGGGTTTGTGATGTATGGTGTAAAGTTAAATGAAACGGATGATGGGAATATAATTGGTATGGATTTGGGGTGGTTGTTATTTAATAATACAAAGAATACACGTGAAGGCGTTGCTAAGCCAAGACTCGACTAAACTAGGACTAAGATATACAAACTTTACAACTAACTATCTTGATATACATGAACATAGCAAAATGGCAGCCCGTACATTTTTTTCTCTTTTTTATATACATTTTTTTGATTCTTTTTTTATATACATTTTTTTTCGTACACTTTTTTCTTAGCCATCTTGCAGAAACAAAATAAAACAGAATTGGGGTTTATAAACACCACCACCTACGACTTGATGTTATAGAATTCATAATTACAAACTAAGCTAAAGACCCATTTAAGTATGAAACATAAATCATGGAGCATATTAGCACGAAATAAGGGGTAATAAACTGCTTTCCCCCCCCCCCTTTTTGTTTTTTTTTTTTTTTCTTTCCCTATCTCTTTTCATACATAAAACTACCATGAATCCCAATCGTCTCAAAACTGTATACACTAATCACAAGACTCGACTTAGAAACCATGTACTCAAGTAGAAATTAACAGGGTTTATAACAATAATGTATTAAAAGCGAATACAAGGAAGGCTAAGGCGATTTGGGTGTAACAATGGGTTAAGAGTGTAAACAATGCTCTTCATTAATAATATGGAATTGGTCACGTGTGTAAGCACTAGTCAAATTAATATATGTATAGTATAAATCTCGTGACAATTCTTTCCAAATTACTTCTCAAACAAGAGAAATTAAAAGGATAAAATCTCACTTTAAGAAAACAGAATAACTTAATTTTTAACGCGGACAGTATTTTCTTCTCGTTCGTATCCCAACGAAGTCGTGAATTGAAATTCGGAATAATTCGGATCGCTTCAAGAATGATAAAGGATTTTGAAAATTTTGAATTAACTACAAATATAATATAACAATTAAAACTATAAAAAACAATTTAAAACAATTAAAAAACTTTAACTTATACGAAAACTTTAACAAACGAGAATTTAAAAATGTGAGCTAAAACTATAAATATAAAAAATCTAAACACTAACACTAACAAATTTTATACCTAAAAAACACAAATTAAAAGAGAAAAATTTTAGGAAAAGATTAGAATTTTTTTAAGCTATTTTTTGAAATTTTTCTAATGATTTTTTTAAAGAAAACTGAATAACTAAAATAAACTTTTTTTAAAAATAACACTAAAAATCTATTTTTTATTTTCAAAAATACTAGAAAGAAGGAAGAAAATATCACAAAAAGAATTAAATTTTTCCCACTATTTTTCTATTTTCTATGAATTTTTCATAAGAAATAAGAATTACCTAAAACTTATTTTAAATTTCTAGAAAAAAACAAATTAACCAAGAAAAAGTAAGAAAAATGATTTTTAACTACTAAAAATGTGCAGAAATCTAATGGTATAAAAATGCCCAATTTTTACTAATCAATTGAACCCTAATTTTGCTAATTAAAACCTAAACCCTAATTTTATTAATCTAATTTAAAAAATATAAATCCTATTTTATTAATCCTAAAAGACAGGGTAGAAAGTGCAAAGAATGAAAGTAAAGGGTAGGCGGGAAAAGTAACTAAAATTTACTCTATAGTTAAAACAGGACATCCTTAACTATTGAAAATGTACCAAACAGACCCTACGACTTAAGCAATTTTGAGCCTATTACAAAAGTGAAAATAAGCAAAAACTTAAAACAGAAAAGTTACACCTGAGCTTTTCTACTACAACTTTAATAAAAGCACTTTGACATTTTAACTACTGAATAAGCTGGAAATTTAGCTTTTTAAACTGAGCTACAGTAACTATGAGGTTTCTTTGAAATTCTAACTTTTCTAAACTTTGGCTTATTCCTAGCTTAATTCTCAATGAAATTAAGAACCAAAAGAAACTACATGAAGCTTATAATGTGTACTAAGGATATCTAAAAAAAATAAGCTAAAAGGATACTAGATAATCAAGAAATTTGCTCTTAAAAAGTAAAGGTTCAGGCTTGATTACTGATATTAAGCAATTTCTAATAAGCTAACTAGCTCAAATCTAAATCCTAGAAACTGAAATTTTGAAAATAAGCTATACTATGAATATAGAATAAACCTAGATAAAAGGATTTTGGAATGAACAACTAGAAAATAGGAATCCAAAAGAAATAAGCTAGAAATCTCAGCTGCTGCTAATACCACTTTTGTAAGAACATAAGGACTAGACTAAAGCTTAAAAATGAAAGTTAAGAGATGATCTATAAAGAGCTAATGGAGTACTTCTAAGTTGCTTAAATCTAAGTTCTTACTACTTACTTTCAAGTGTTAAAAAGTAACTAGAAAATGATGAGCATCAGCAGTACTTACTGAGTAAATACTGCTAATGCTGATGTAATTGGCAAATCCTTAAGTGCAGGCCAAAACTCTAAGTTGAGATCTCATAAACTACCTATCTATATGTTTCTAAGCCTACATTAAACAAATTTGAACACTAGAATGCTGTGAGTGACTTGACTCTAAATCTACTTGACACT
>BQNB010110215.1:0-22597 GCA_026074375.1 Tanacetum coccineum
AGGGCTCAAGAAAAACAAACGCAGCCCTTGCTACAAATAATAAACCGGACGAACCCTTTGTGGCCCGAGAACGAAACCTACACACCCATGGTGGTGGCTGTGCGTCAGCAGAAATGAGAGGGGGGGAGGGGGATGACGGCGCGTGAGGGAGAGTGGTGGTGGGGATCGGGTAGATCGGGTCACGAGGAGTATTTTTGGTCTCGGCCGGAAAAGTCACCGGAAAAGTTTTCTGGCAACCGACGACGACGGTGGTGGTGGTGGTGGTGGCCGGCGACGGCTAAGTGGCAGTCGGCGGCGGCTGGTTTGATTGGAGGGAGGAGAGCATTTTTGTTTGTGTGTGTGTGTGTTTATTATGTTAAAATGAATTGAAATGAAAATATCTGTTATTTTTTTATAACATTTAATAAAATATCTGTTATTTATTTTGTGAACCGGTTACGCCTTGTCTGAAATAAAAATGAATTTCAATTCGAATATTCGCGTTATCAACAAACACTTTTGAATAAAATCCTTAATATTTTATTAAACATTTTTATTTAATAAAATGCGATAATTAAATTATCTTTAATTATTTCCGGGTCGGTACGCGTCGTGTGCGGTGTTCAAAATCTTGCGAGGGTATTTCAGTCATTTTTGGCTTGTTTTCGGGTCTCGGGTAAAACTGAAAAGTTGTCTGGAATATCATTCCACATCAAATTGCTTTAGAGTCCGAGTCGTGAAAACGTGATTTAGATGGTCGTTCTTATAAGTCAAGCCAAACCCTAAAAGTCAAAGGGTAAAATCGTCATTCAAAATTTTGAAAATTCTCGGATGTTACATAAATTTTATATAAAACGACTTTTGATAAATAACTTTGATAAAAAAACCCCGTTTTAAGATTTCGCTTTAAGCCTCCGAAAAGTTAATGCCATCCCTGCGCCAAAATGCATGCCACATAAATCTGGCACTTGGAAATTATATATATACTTATAAGAAGTGTAAAACGACGTCGTTCTCTCCTCTCACATAAACACTGTTCATTATAACTGTTCATCTTCACCACTGTTGAGGGCCTAATCTGCTCCACTTAGTCCAGCCCACATAACTGGCCTATGCTGCCTCCTTCGACTCCATTCTTCCCGATTCATCTTCACACTTACATAGGGTTTAGTTTCTAGGCCTTTTGTCTGTGGGCTGAGACTCAATCGCGGTTTATCGAGGCAGGGAAAATTACTCCGGCCGAATGATTGAAAGATATGGGTTTAGCTGCTAATTAATGGGAGATTTGTGTATCAAAAAGGTATGTAGATCTCTTCGAAAAAAAGATATGTTGATATTTTGGGTTATAATTCTTTATTTCAATTGGGTTGTCATAAGTGTTTCAATTGTTTATTCTTTTGGTATGTTTCTGGGTTTTCAAAATTAAAGTTGGATAGAGGTGTAAAACCCTTAACTCATTTGGTTGTAAGGCAATGATGATTAATGTCTGCCTTCATGTGTTTTGCGGCAATAATACACCAGCGTTGTCATTTTGGCGGGGTAACTTGACTCGGATTATTGTTGCAGCCAAGACTGCCGGTATCTTGGCGAGGTAACTTGATCCGGGTTACAGTTGCAGCCAAGAATGGTGTTTGGTTTTACTTATATATTTGCAGACCTGAGCCTTAAGTGAATCAAAGGTAATTTCATAAAATTGGAATTACATTCGTGAACGCGTACAGATGTCAGGTAACAATGCGTTTAACAGAAACAGATCATTGCAACAGATTAATATGACAAGTGATCAAAGCGATTATTTATGGTATTCAATAATGAACCCTTTGGGATTGCGTTTGAACCAATGAGAACGATTTTCTGTGTTCGTTCTAATATATGATTAAGGCAATGATGATAGTTTTATGCATTTACATTTTTTTCGGTGCCCATGCCTTGGCGGGGCAACCAGACCTGTAATGTGGTTGTAGTCATGGCATGTATTTGGTATCGATTTGCCTCATTTTTTAGTGACGCGTTATTTCCGATATACTAAGACCCATCATGGTACACTATATGCTAATCCTCATCACGATACGCGACAAAATAGCACCTTCTTGGTGTTTGCTCCTTTTGACTCGTGTTTTATAGTCCAACCTATTTTCCTTTCTCTTTTCTACGATATTGCTTCATACCCAACCTGTTTTTCTTTTTATTGTGTCACACCCCGCCAAGGCGGAAACGCGAGGCGTAAACAAGAATGGATATCATCACAACACATGGTGTCTATATAGAGAATACTAAAATAAAAACTAAAGTAAAGCAAAGACACAAAGTGTCATAACAATACCCAAAACCTAATGGTGTCTTTATTAATAAGAAAGAGGTCTCGTCAATAAATGACATGCAGAACATAATCCAAACAATTCATGCTAACGCATTTATTCAAACATAAAACATAAATAAACTCCAAGCGTCCTATGGTCTTTTCTAGCCACTTTGCTCTAACTTAGCACCATTAAGCTCACCTGAAAATGATGCTTAAAAACGTCAACACAACGGTTGGTGAGAGTCATAGGTTTAGGACACCAAATAAACCTTTAATTAAAATAATTTTGCTACGATTATCATAACATATCATGGCAGAACAATTTAAACTAGTTATCACATAGGCTATATCGTGTCTTATATGCTTAGGCCTCTGTCAGTGCTTTTATTGTGTTGTTTTGTATGTAATTTGTGTAAGTTTTTAAGTTTCGTATGATATATGTCGCGATCTATATACTGGTGACGGAATCGGGTGCACCATGCGATTAGTCAGTCATAGAGCGCCGAATTGACCTTGACGTGGGCTCATGAGAGATGGGTATATCTCGCCATTACCTCTGTGTGTGTACCGATCGGACATCTCTCAGCGCTGTCGCGAGCGTATACTGCTCGCTCGCAGTTAGTATTGTATTGTTTATATCGTCCAGTGTTAGCACTGCTTTTCAGTTGAACGCGCGCTCGAATTGTTTGCATGTCTCATCGCTAGCTCGCTTGTACTCAATGTTCGGAAATTACAGTCGTTGACTATCAGGAGTGTCATCTCTGTATGTTCGCTAATGGCACTTCCTAATGTGGGATCCTTTGGAATAGACTTGTAGTAGAGGTACTATTCTTAGCCCTCGCTTATATAGCCGGTAGACATATGTCAGGTGGTGTCGCAAGTAGTATGAGGACTTACGCTCCTAAGTATCTTGCAATCCTACCTGAAGTTAGTTCTCGCTTGAGCTGGAGGCATCATGTATGGTATGAGTGTGTATATCCTCACTACCAGGATACAGAATCTCACTGTTCGCAGTACCTCAACCTCGATCTCCACTAAATTGGTCTCTCACAGATGTGAGATAAGCCATGGTGAGTGATTCCACTGTGCATCACTAGAGAAAACTTCCTCTACACGTCATACACTCTCATACAGGTAGTCATCTTAAGATCGGCCAGTGTCGATGCAGTATCATCACTATAGAACTCCACTCCCACAATTGATACACGTAAGCACATTGAAGTGTTTTATCATCACTGCTACATGAACATTGATAGCTATCTTTTTACATTGCGTCAATGAGCGCCCCATGACAGAAGTCCGTAGAGTAGTGTTGCTGTTCAAACCCATTCTTTCTACTATATGCTAGTGTATACTAGACGATAGAGATATCTTCGTGATCTATCTCGTTGAATCATTTCTCAATGCACAGATGTATCTAAAGCATTAGAGATAAGTGGAGCTATTAATGAGAGAACGTTTAACGACGCCATGGAGTGTACTCTCGTATGTGTGTTCCTAAACACTGTGACTCCAACTCTATCTCTATCTTGGCATCTGTTGTAGTTCGCATGACTAAGAAGCGCGCTGTAGATGAGCACGAGCAATTAAGCCCGTTAACCCTTTCCGCGTTAAAGCGCATTCTAAACCTCACTCTTACTGATGTAACGCTCACTATGATGGAGTATCTAAGCTATGCTACCAATATAGTAGTAGAAAACCCACTCCAATTGATCACTAAGTCATGGAGCGTATCACATCACAAACATGTAGCACATAACATATAATAGCCACATAAAGTCCATGCATCACTTTAAACACATTATCACAGTAATTAAAACATTTTCATACTAGCATCATTTCCATCTCAATGTAAAACATTAAAAGTGGGACTATGAAACTCACCTGATGCTTAGCTTCCAAAAGGATCCAACAAAACTTCACAAAACTTCACGAACGATCTAATCAAATAAGCACACAATATGTAACCATCAATTTGGAATTCAACCCAATATGATGTAACCTCAACTATGATAGATATCTAAGCTATCTACCATAGTCCTATTCTTATTTAAAACCTTTACCCACTCTTACATATGCCATTTAGACTTTGATACTACACTTTGCACTTTCTGGTTTTAAGCAGAATTTTACACCCACTTACGCGTCCTAAACGCACCACTTAGACACTCCCATAATTCAAACCAAAATTCACCATGCTACTTATATGCCTTATGAACCTCTCATAGCTCTCCCAAAGCCATTACCCTTTTTCAAATACCCTTTAGAAATTCCTTAATCCAATGTGTCCAGAATTCGTCCAGAATCTGACCTTCTAAAAGTTTGACATTGGTTAACCAACTTACACCTCTCTATGACCTTAGCCAAAATTCAGGGAACACACACAATATATGAACTAACTTCCACGTGACTTAGAGCCTCTAACTCAATGTCTAAGTATTTTTAGAAAAATAAAAACCAAAACTGAAATTCGTCACTGTTTTACACACTGATTTTGTAATGACCATTTGACCCACTTCCCGACCATAAAAACTCATGAGGCCAACTTTTCTGGAAAGTAGACTCTCTGTAGATAATTTTAGGCTTTTGAAAATCATTAAAAGCTATTCGGATGATCAAGTTATGACTCTCGCAAGATGACCCTTCTAAACTGCCAACAATTTAACTCCGAATTTACTAACCCTAAAACCCTAATCACACATGATTAACTTCATTAACAATATAAAAACGATTTTAAAAGATAAAAACCCTAAATTTACAGATCTTACATGAACCCTAATCCATCATATTAATTATTACATGTGTTATTAATTAGAATATAACAAGAATTGAAAAATTATAATTAGAATTGAACATAAATTAGAAAATTTACCTTAGAAAAGAACCCTAATTTTTTTTCCTCTTTTCCCTCTCTTGAATTCGGTCGACTGGTATTAGGGGAGGGTTTTGGGATCTTTGATTTGTATTTATAGCCCACCAATAGATTTTAGATAATTCCTTTTTTTTACAATTTGTTCCCAAGTCAAACTCTTTTTTTTCCTTTTTTTTATAAAATTCGGATTTTAAGTTTGATGCCTAAAAAATATTTTTTTTTCTTTTCTTTTATTAATTAATTAATTATCTTTATACCTTAAGTTTTATAAAAACCTAAGCTAATTTGTTAAACCATTTTGCTTGAAAACTACTTTCTAAAAATAACTTTTCATTTCCAAATTCACTTTCTATATATGGAAAGTTTACCAAAAACTCTCTTATTTTAACAACTCATTTCTTTCACAAATGATATTTTTTTTCTCTAGCATTTACTTTTACTTTAATAGTTAAGTTAAAATCGGTAAATTAAGAATCTCAATCACACGTAAACGGACACCAAACGATTTAAATTTTTTCGTCAAGCAAGCAATATATTATTTTTACGAAAGTTATTAATCTAACTTTTTAATATTTTATTTATATTGGTTACATAAAACGTTTACATTTCGCAATTAATACATTTTGCAATTTAAAACCGCTATTCCTTTCAAAAATTCTCAATTGGACCTACTTACCTTGGTTTTCAACTTACCAATACATATCGAAACATCCTTCAAAAATGGAATACTATAGGTAACACTAATTAACCCCAGGGCCCTTTCAAAATAAAATAAAAATAAAAAAAGTTCTAACGGTTAAACCTTCATACTAGCATATTCCTTGAACCAAATTCGTTAATCGAATCTCGCTGGTCTCTAGTTACTGCCCATGAAATAGAGTAACTACATTCCTTGCACACAATGCTCCATAGTGAAGCATATCTCATACCCGAATGATATTCCCCACTTAGGGACAAATCATTCTTACGAAAAGATAAGGTATTCCATCTACCTCTAACATCCACCATACACGTCCTTAAGCACTAGCTCGAAATTGGGGTGACTTAGTCAGTCCAATTGACTACACCAATCGCATTCGTATCTTACTACTCAGATTGGTAACTTAGCAATAACATCCATAGTTATCTTTTCCCACTTCCACCTAGGGTATTTCAGGTCGTAGCAACAATCCTGAAGACCCTGTATACCAACTTCCCATTTCTACACACGCTGGAATGCTTACTACCGCAACTAGTATGCTCTTCTTCATACTCGACACCAATTTGAAACCTAAGACAACACTTATGTCGCATCCGTCAGGTGGGATAGGATACTTTATTATCTAAGCCTCTTCCTTAGCCAAGGTCCCCTTACATCTCTCCAATGGAGAGACGAAACCTTGTCTTAACCAATATGAACCACTCTCCATCTCTTTTCACACTCGTTGGTCAAAGCCACGCAACATCTCATGTTGACGCGTTCTTTGCTTTGATCGTCTTTATCTGTCTAACACCAACATCCTTTTCTCGTTCTTAGCTTGAATCGTCATACGTCAATCCAGAACTTATTCTTGGCTTCACTTATTTCCTACTCCCACGGAATTCACAACGACCATTTTCCTTTCACAGATGATACTTGGCTCGAAAAACCGTACTCATTAAATTAACTTAATCCATAGACTTTGACTATGTTCCAATCATTCTGATTGGAAGTGTGTTGGAAACGTTTATTGATCCGTATAGATCATCTCCACGTCTCATTCACATATGCCTCTAGGTATATATCAAGGGCAAAACCTACCACGTTAGTCATTACAATCCTTTATAAGAACCCTTCAGATGTCGCAAAGTACAAGCAATTCCCTCTCTCTCTGGACTAATGTATATTCCAAATCTTGCTCGCGCGTTCATAATATACTATGAAATGTCCGCTCTTCCGTAATGACTTTATGGACGGATCAATATACCATTTGATTCCTTCCTCCTCTAGATAGCTTCCTCTTGGATTCGCTTCCATGTTGTTGGAAAAATTCACGTACACCTTCTCTTCCTTCAACAGCTCAACGATTATTCTTTAAGTGGAATTCATGCTTCTCTTTAGACTTCGGGTCGGTTTTTTATAATGTCTTCGGTATAAATTGGGTTAACTAGCTTGTCTATATACATCCATGCACACCTTGCTCATTAACTCCATGAAAACCGGTGGTGTATTGGTTAGCCCAAAAGGCATAGCCGCAAACTTCAATGTCTCCATTACGCATCCTAAAAATATTATTAACTACGTCATCCTTGTACACCCTTCTTTGGTGACATCACATACGAATTTTCTATCTCACTCTTCTTGAGGTTAATTATGCACATTCCAAACTACCACCTTTCTTCCTCACAAACAATACAGACGCTTCCCCACAAGAGTTTTACCATTCGAACCAACCCTCACCTTGCAACTCTTGCAATCATTCCAATAACTCGTGCCTTTCAAAGGCGTCAAATGACACGAGCCTTCTCAAATCGGCATCGCTCCTTGTACTAATTTCATACGAAATCCCATTCCACGGACGGAGGGTTTAAAACTACCATCAAACTCTAGAACCAACGCCATGAAGAAATACCAAACTTCACATGCACAATTGTAATGGGACCAAAAATCACACATCTAAAAGAAGAAACAACGATATAAAACATCGAATAACGATTGAACCTCAGTCCTAACAAAGCGCATCAACGGACGCTAGAAACACCAATGAACAATATACATTGTACCACTACCTCTTATATTAAAAGATTAAGAACCTTTGTACCAAAACCATTTTTTTTTTACCCAAGGAAATTTCCCTCAAAAACTAAATACCATCTTTATAAAACAATAGAATCACCTTAGTTAATAATGCCAATAATTTTAAGTGTAAAAATAAATTTAAATAAAATTTTCATAAAATTATTTTAATTATGATTTTATAAAAGAAATCAAAAGATGGTTAAAACAAATGTGTTGCATTTTATTTATATAATTTATTTTCGAAAGAAGTTTTTAACACCTAAACGAATGATAATCGACTACAACAAAATTACTTTGAAAAGAAATTTATGACTCGCAACAAGAGACATCATGATAGCAAAATAGACTCCCAAAATACATTAAGGATTCCAATACCAAAATGTTAATTTACTTGAAAACGAACACGACAGGAACTCTTGCAAACCAAACAAACCATAAGAACTCATCCATACCAACGGTCATAGAACCGAAACCAAAGAGTATCGCCACCTTAGACAGGGGAACCAATCAAAACGCCGAACGGAGAACATAGAACACTAGTTCTATGATGGCAACTAAAAATACCAACACGAGCATTGGATATCTCAACGAACAACAGGCAAAAACCAACATAAGAATCGCGACCGGGCAATACAACAGGTATCCGATGTATCCGCAAAAGATAGGATGAAAAGGAAACCTTACCATTACTCAACTCGATCTATAATAATCGGTCTCAACTGGTTAAGAGAAGAATTATCTAACCATACTAACCATCCTCAACAGGATCGCACATCACAATCTACACTACCAAATAAATTTTTTCTACCACAACAGAATCCAGACTTACATCCTTACATAATACATTACAAGAAAAATAAGATCATTGCAATCAAAGTCACAATGTCCTAAGTGTTGTGAACCTTTATAATTATGTTCGCGACCATAATTATAATTGCACCTTTTGCACACGCCGTACTACTTCTACGGACCACACCCTCTCACTGATAACACACATTACACATAGCTTAATAATATCCAATATAACTCAAACATGATAATCCACCTAACGAAACATAAAATCCCAATCGACCAAACGAAACAGAAGTCACATCGTGACCCAAAATATAAAATCAATCCTCGATTATAGTAACGCATCGAGGTAGAAAACAAAATAAACTTATGTTGGGCCTCGCTTAGGTTTGACTTTTCTCTCTCAAAAGTCCCCCAACTCTGCGGGTCCAGTGAGGTAAACAATCTCCCAACGATATCTCCTAGGGGATAGGGGAAGACATAACTAAAACAATAACAAAGGGGTATATACTATTAGATCCCCATAATGAAAAAGTATATATATTTCATATTATATAGTAGTAATTCAAAATAGAAAGAATTCAAAGCTTTTAGGTAGCGGGAACATACGATATATACGTACACAAACACTTATGCCCTAAAATGCAACTATATGAGGGACCCTTAAGCTATAGTCTAGGCTCAACCACCTAGTTCTCTATAACCACAAGCTCTGATACCAATCTGTCACACCCCGCCAAGGCGGAAACGCGAGGCATAACGAGAATGGATATCATCACAACACAATGGTTTCAACAATAGAGAAATACTAAATGCATAACTGAGTCATAAGACACAATGTGTCATGACAATATCGAAAACCAAAAACATCAACATATTTGTATTAATCGAAAAGGGTGGGTCTCACCATTACAGAATAAACAAATCTTTTTCTTTTCACATTCCTAATAAAATCAAAAGCATTCAACAAAGATTCATGCAAAAATATAACAATTTTAGGAGCGAACTCCCATGCAACCCTAGCAGTCTCTCTCTAGCCACTTCTCCTAACCTCATGATGCTCACCTGAAAATGATGCTAAAATACGTCAACACAATGGTTGGTGAGAGTCATAGGTTTAGGACACCAAATAAACCTTTAATTAAAATAATTTTGCTACGATTATCATAACATATCATGGCAGAACAATTTAAGCTAGTTATCACATAGGCTATCAAACAATTCACAATCAATCATAACGGGACGGAACGTGCCCACGATCCACATAACAAACCTGGGGTAATCCATTACCCTCCGATCGGAATCACACAGAATGGAGTATTATTTCAACCCTCCAGTTAGATTTGGAATGAGTAGAGTCACTACCCTCCAACCGGAATCACACAGAAATGGGATCTTATTTCAATCCTCCAATTAGATTTGGAATAGGTAGAAGCACTACCCTCTAACCGGAATCACACAGAAAACCCACTCCAATTGATCACTAAGCCATGGAGCATACCACAAAACCCACTCCAATTGATCACTAAGCCATGGAGCATACCACAAAACCCACTCCAATTGATCACTAAGCCATGGAGCATACCACAAAACCCACTCCAATTGATCACTAAGCCATGGAGCGTATCACATCACAAACATGTAGCACATAACATTTAATAGCCACATAAAGTCCATGTATCACTTTAAACACATTATCACAGTAATTAAAACATTTTCATACTAGCATCATTTCCATCCCAATGTAAAACATTAAAAGTGGGACTATGAAACTCACCTGATGCTTAGCTTCCAAAAGGATCCAACAAAACTTCACGAACGATCTAAACAAATAAGCACACAATAAGTTACCATCAATTTGGCATTCAACCCAATATGATGTAACCTCAACTATGATGGATATCTAAGCTATCTACCATAGTCCTATTCTTATTTAAAACCTTTACCCACTCTTACATATGCCATTTAGACTTTGATACTACACTTTGCACTTTATGGTTTTAAGCAGAATTTTACACCTACTTACGCGTCCTAAACGCACCACTTAAACACTCCCATAATTCAAACCAAAATTCACCATGCTACTTATATGCCTTATGAACCTCTTATAGCTCTCTCAAAGCCATTACCCTTTTTCAAATACCTTTTAGAAATTCCTTAATCCAATGTGTCCAGAATTCGTCCAGAATCTGACCTTCTAAAAGTTTGACATTAGTTAACCAACTTACACCTCTCTATGATATTAGCCAAAATTCAGAGAACACACACAATATATGAACTAACTTCCACGTGACTTAGAGCCTCTAACTCAATGTCTAAGTATTTTTAGAAAAATAAAAACCAAAACTGAAATTCGTCACTATTTTACACACTGATTTTGTAATGACCATTTGACCCACTTTCCGACCTTAAAAACTCATGAGGCCAACTTTTATGGAAAGTAGACTCTCTGTAGATTATTTTAGGCTTTTGAAAATCATTAAAAGCTATTCGGATGATCAAGTTATGACTCTCGCAAGATGACCCTTCTAAACTGCCAACATATTTAGGAAAGACTAGACTCATCGTGGATTATTAATTTTTAAGCTTTTTGGAAAATCATTAAAACAGCTATTCGAGTGCATAGCATCAATTTATGAGACCTACTCAGCACAGATGAGACCCTTCTACAACTGCCACAACAAATTTAAACTTCGAATTTACTAACCCGTAAAACTTAATCAACACATGATAAACTTCATAAACAATATAAAAAAGATTTTAAAAGATAAAAACCCTAAATTTACACATCTAAACCATAGACACCCTCAAATCCATCATCTAATATAATCTATTACACATGACGTTATTAATTAGAAACATAATAAACAAAGCAAATTGCTCGCTAAATTTAAAAATAGAATTGATACAAAAACATTAAAAACAAATTTTTACCTTTAGAAAAGAGAAACCCTAAAATTTTTCTTTACTCCTTTTTCCTCTCTTGAATTTCGGATCGACTGTGTATTAGGGGAGGGTTTAGGGATCTTTGATTGTATTTATAGCCCACCAATAGATTTTTAAGAATAATTCTTTTTTTTACAATTTGTTCCCAAGTCAAAACTCTTTTTTTCCTTTTTTTAAAGAGAGTTTCGGATTTATTAAGTTTGATGACCTAAAAAATATATTTTTTTATTTCTTTCTTTTAATTAATTAATTAATTATCTTTATCCCTAAATATTAATATAAACCTAAGCAAATTTAGTTAAACCATTTTGCTTTGGAAAACTACTTACTAAAAATAACTTTCATGTTCCAAATTCACTTTCTAACTAAGGAAAGTTTACCAAAACCTCTCTTATTTTAAACAACTTCATTTTTCACCAAATGACATGCTTCACATTTTTAATTTCATGCACCTGAGGCGATCCCACATATTAGACCAAAACGATCCTTTCAATTATACCCAATCAATTCCATTTATCACTATAAGTTGATTAAAATGAAATTCTTCTACCATCAAATTAAACTCATTTCTTTAACTTAACCCTCAAAAACTTAACTTATCTTAAATTACTAACACAAAAATACGTATACGTATATTACTTACACAATTAACATGGAAATGCTCAAATCTCAATAATCATTATTTCATTGTCACGTCAAAGTGAAACTGAAATATGAACTCAAACCCAAGTTTCATCACCATTCCAATCTCATTGAGATGATCACACTCAATAGATCGATTACCAATACCTCATAAACACACATAAACACATCAAATCACATAAACCATACATTACAACAGGCACCTAAGTCAACACTAACGGTTTGACTAACCTGCTCAAGTCATGGTTGTCACATATTGTCTATAATACTATTCCCGTGACCTGTTATTTGGTTTATGGCGGATATTGTATAAAAGTGGCTTTGTATTTCTGGAAGGCAATGTATCCTCAATTGGTATTTGCAACCATTGCGAAGTCGGATGCTCATTGTTTGATTCTATAATTAATATTGTCGTCGTCGCTTTGGTGACATTCATTTAGTTTTTGAGTGCTTGCTTTGCTAAAACGTTCCTCTGTACTCAAGCAGTTGTTACTGTTAACAAGGACTTTAGCTGCTTACGTGTGCTTATTGACACCATTTTGAATGGTGATAGATTGTGATGAACTTAAACGGGTTCCACAGACGCTGTCGTTTTTCGCTCATTGGCGGGGTAAACTATTAGGTTTGCATCCTTGGTGAATGTATCCAGTTTCTTTGATTTTTCTTCAACAAGCAATGATGATACTTTTACGCATTTACATTTTTTCGATGCCCATACCTTGGCGGGGCAACCAGACCTGTGGTTGCAGCCATATCGTGTATCTGGTATTGATTCTTTATTTAATATCTGAGCCTCATTTCTCGATTGCATAGCCGTTTCCTTAAGAGAGATGACCTCTTCAGGCCGTATACTTTAGGAAATTGCATTGCGCCTTTTTCATATCGCATCAGGCTTTAAGAATGATTGCATAAGCTGTAGACGGGTTGTTTGCGCTAATACAAAATGCGGCTACTGATGCACTTCAAGTTAATGGATGGGACCGTGGCTGATGTAATTTACCTTTATCCCTGGCATAATGGCTGGTAACGTTTTAGTTATATAATGCTGCACTTTTTGGGTTACAAATTAAAACAATTGTTGTTGTGAATGCATTTTGCATTGTCTTCTGAATTTTAAGGCACAAGAAGTGTAAAACGACATCGTTCTCTCCTCTCACATAAACACTGTTCATGATAACTGTTCATCTTCACCACTGTTGATGGCCTAATCTGCTCCACTTAGTCCAGCCCACATAACTGGCCTATGCTGCCTCCTTCGTCTCTACTTTCCATACCATGCTTCAAATGAAGCACAAAAACTAAAATCCATACTCGAAAATGGAGGATAATCCCCACCATAGAAAAAAACTCATCTCACGAAAGTGAGTATTTCAATTACCTCTAAAATCTACCATACTTGTCCTAAGCATAGCTAGGAATGGGGTGACTTAGTCAGTCCATTGACTACACCCAAATCGCATCGTATCCACTACTCACACTTGGTAACTTGACAACAATATCCTTAGTTATCCTTTCCCACTTCTACTCGGGTAACTCAGGTTGTAGCAACAATCCTGAAGACCCTTGATACTCAACTTCCACTTCTGAATACGCTAAATACTTACTACCGTAACTAGCTATATCCTTCTTCATACTCAGCCATCGATTAGTTAACCTAAAACCACACAACATCGTATCCGCTCCAGGATGGATAGAATACTTTGTCGTATATGCCTCTTCAATAGCCAAGGTCCTTACATCTCTCTAAATGGAGGTCCGAACCTTATCTAACCAATATGAACCACTCTTTATCTCTTTTCACACTCGTTGGTCCAAGCCACACAACATTTTATGTTGACGCGTTCTTTGCTTTGGACATCTTATCTTATGACACCAACATCCTTTTCTCAAACACGTCTAGGTTTCACTCGTTCCTTCCTACTTAATGCATTAGTCATCACATTTTCCTTACCTGGATGGTAGCGAATTTCATACTCATACTCACTATACAATTTAATCCATAAAGTACTAACCATCATCTGCCTTCTTTTCTATTTGTTGGTCCAGGTCACACAACATTTCTCCTGGCGCGTTCTCTACCTTGGACGTCTCACTTGGAGTAGCCAATATCTTGTCCTTAACACTTGACTGGGTAGTCATGGACATTGCTCTTACTCGTCTTAGTTTCACTCTCCCTTTCTACTCAACGCATCAACTACTACATTCGATTTATCGAAGCGTCACACAAATCATTCTTCAATGTCTGGAAAGCCTCTTCTCATTTTGCACCCCACTCATACTTCTAATTCCTCTCAGTTAGGGAAGTAAGGGGTTTAACAATCTTAGAAAAGTTTGCGATGAAACGTAGGTAGGTAACCTGCCAATCCTAAGAATAATGATATCTCGGATGGTGTCTTATGTACTTCTCGATTCTTCACTGCCTCACTTTACTTCGGTCCATGTGAATACGCTATGGTCGACCACGTGACCCAGAAACTGCACTTCTTCCAACCAAAACTCACACTTAGAAAACTTAGCATACAACTTCTCATTCCTTAGTAATTCCAACCCTAACTTTAAATGAACTCCATGCTCCTCTTCTTAACAAACGACACTGCTGCTCCCTATGGAAAATGACTAGGTCATATGAAACATTTGTCTTGCAATTCTTGAAGTTGTTCAGACCATTCTTGCATTTCCAAGGGTGCTAGACGATATGGGGACTTCGCGACTGGCGTCGCTCCTGGAACTAAATCAAACTTCAAAACTGTCCTAATTCGGATCTGATTGCACACCAAAATATATCACTCTAACTACCATACTTAGACATGCTTTCAGAGGCTAATTTTTACAAGATTATCCATAAACATATGGAACTTAACTACTGTAAAAGGGCTAAGCTTAATTTTACTTTTAAGTATAGGTTTTACCCTCACAAACATGACCTAAATCTGACCCGTATTTACTGATCTGACAACTTTTAGTGCAACTAACATTTGAATGACTTCCTGACCTTAAAAACCTTTGAGGCCGGATTTTATGGAAAGTAGACTCTTTTGGCTTATTCATAGACTCAAGAAACATATCAATATTCGTTTTTATCATCAAGATATCAGTCGTTGAACACGACCCAAAATTTAGAATATGGCAGACTTATAATAATAATATAAACGAATTTGAGGACGTGATAATCACTGTCCTTAAAGAATATTAGCCCTCACTATTTACGCTGGTGGGATTTGTGACTAATTTCTTCCTATTATTCGACCTCAAAGATAGAACTTTATGCAGCGTACATAAGGTTCACATGAACATCAGATGTATGTATATTTTGTTTGTATTGAATTGAGTGTTTTTGGATGAATTAAAAACGCAGAAAGATGGCCATATTTAAAGGGAAACTCGTGACCATTCGAATAGTCATAATGGTTCACAAAAAGGTGCTATTAGTGACAGTTTAGCGACGATTCAGCAACAAAAAAAACCGTCACTAATCTATATCGTTTCAAACAGTCGCGATGGTTTATCAAAGACACCCTTTTAATCCATTTAACTGTCAGCATTTAGATTTGGTGCGTCTTTTCAATAATAATGCCTAATTAGCAACGGTTTTGTGACAGAATAACTTTCAAAAAAACTATCACTAATATCCATTTATAATTAAACATTCATTTCATTCATCCAATTAGTGGGATACATACAATACACATTTGCACAACTTACAAGATATACTTAATGACACTAATCCATAAAAGTAATAATATTGTTAGTTGGGGAAGTCACCTATTCATCTTTATGTATATCTTTGTGGATGTTGGAGGACACATCTTTAATATCCATGATAAATCACCAGTCGCTCAGATTATCTTAATTTAACAATATTCCCATATTGTTAATCGAAAATGGACTAATTTAGAATAATAAATATTATTCATGGATTAAAACATACAATTTATGATCACAATTTATTACTAAATATAACCACAATATCTCGTATCATAGTATCATTAAATTAAAATTGTCTAACATCCCTTATCCAAATACTAACAGATCAAATGCAGGATAATTCTAGTTAACGAATATGCCTCAGATACACTATCGACTTGTTGACAAGGCTAGATTTCATTAACTTTTAACTAACTTTGATCTTTCAGAATTTTGAAGAATGCTTATTTCAAGGATTCAATTAATGAATAGGTTCTTAGATTATCTTATGGTTGGGTTTGTTGGTTTATACAAATATGCTTATATTACCCACTATATCTCATAGGTGTGTGAAATCAACTATGAAACTATCATCTTTCGCAGCTTCCAAAAGTGTAAAGTTTTTTTTTCTTTTAATGTATTCTACAGAACTATGCTCTCAGTTGAGCACAACTAGTCCACATGGTCATCATCAAGGATGAAATCCTAGCATGACTAGTATTGAGTGTCATCTCAATTTGAATTTAGCATCAGTGTACAAAAAACAACCCAAAGCTTTTTTAAAATCCATAAACAATGAATATTCTCTTTTTTATTTTATTGTTTGGCCATTAGTAATCTCTAAGTTCATTGGTTTTCTCTAATTGCCACAATAAAAGTTGCAATTTATATTCCTTAGGATTTTCATTTACTATGGACAAATCCATAATCTAAGAATGAATTCCCAAATCCAAACATATTCCATTAAGATATTCAATTCAATGATTATCTAATAACTTTTGATTAAATACCAATGTTGTCAAATCATCTTGCATTCATGCATGATACAACTATTTCTCTACACAATATGATGTACATAACGAATCCTTTAGTCCAACTTAAGATTTCATTTATGTTCCATCTTATTAAAAGATATGCATCCATTAAGACTTTCTAAATGGTATGTCATGTTGTGTTAGATTTATATACCGCATATGTTTATGACAATAAACGTATATTTCAAGGTTGTATGTTTTATTTCTTAAATCTTTCAGGTGAAATAAACCTGAACATAATACTCCCACTAGCTTTTAGGAAGACTCAGGAGTTATCTTAATTATAATTAAATTTAAATCAAGCAAGTGATTTATCTAACAATAAACTTAAGATTATTCCCATAGATGCTTGCAATTATCCATACTTGGATTCTTGCCGTTTGTACACTTCATAAATATTTTATGAATTCACAAACTCCTTTGATTACTAACCGTCCTCGCAATAGTAATCATCCAAGGAAGAGTTTTAAATTCTATTGTCATATTTCATCTATATGAACACTAGTATGACAATCAACCATCTTTATATAATTAATGCGCATAGAAAGAATATTTAATCAAACAATAATTGCTTGAGTATGATTAAAAATCCTATCATAATGCATGCATTAAATATGTGTAACACATTGTACTTATGAGTTTAAAACCAAGAACCAAACCACTTGTGTTTTTCTTCTCTTTGAAGAAACTCATTTTTAACTTCATAGTCTAACCGTTAGTTAAAGATCAATCATGTTTCTTCAAAAAAAATGATTATCTTTATGGACAACATCTTAATCATTCAAGTTTGATTTCATTAATCAATTTCAAAATTATACAATTGCATTTAATGGTTTCCACCATGGATACTAATTTCAAAATTCAATGCACTTTAATGATTAACAGGTTCATCGTGATCTTGTGACTCATATCCCTCAATATTGATATAACGTTTATCAATCAAGTATTTGAGGTATCCTTGTGGATCTATGAACAAGAATATATCCATTTTGAGGTTTAACATTTTCATGTAAAACCTCGGTATGATATTCACTAGTATGTTTAGAAGGTTATGTATTATGTATTTTTATCTCTTTCAGATCTAAAAACACTCCTACTTGCCTTTTGTAATTAAAGATTCTTCTATAATTACTTAGCATGTAGAGTAGCAATTACAAGATACATTGACAGTTCCTGAGTTTAGTTTGTTAATATCATTCTTCATAAGACTTTTAACAAATTCAAAAATTCAATTTTAAGACTTAAAGGGAGTCATCATATTCCATAATCATGATGGTGTCTTATCAACCTTCTAGGTTGGAGTTATTTTGAGTACATACAGACATACTCAATTTTAAACCTTGACAGATTTGGAGGTAAAATATTTAAGTTATCAAAATCAAATAATTCCAAAGAATTTGATTCAACACTCTAGATATACCATGAATATGTGGTTTTCTATGAGTAATTTTTATTGTGAGACTTTATCATAATCTTTTAAATAACTTAATACTCTTTAGGTCACATACTTATCAATTGTGTCAAACAAAATTGAATATATAGTGTTTAAAAACCTATTTGCATGCAATAATGTATATGGCTTTAACTAGTTCAAGAACTCTATCCACATTATTTTGCTTGATGAGATGCTGGTGCCATTAAACTAGCTGCCAGAATGAGTTCAAGAGATGAGGATCCAAGTAGTGAAGTCACCTTCGGGGGAAGAATAATTCCAATTCAAGGACTTTTGTTCATGTCATAGCCAGAAGATATAACTTACTTTATGTTATAAGTATTTCAACATTTAAAGGACTTCATGTTTATTAATTTACGTTAAATATAAACATATTTAACTAAAGTAAATCTGAACATCAACTCTTGACTTTAACAGTAATTCCAAGTTAACAATACTTTTTTATTTGGGGACATTCCAAATGAGAAATATACATTTTACTTGAAGTAGTCTTTAAATTAGATTACATCATTATTTTTGGACATTCTAAAAACACATAAACATTTGACTTGAAGTAGTCTTTGATTATTTCTCGACATAATTGTTTCTATACCTTTACGGTCAAAGATCCTTTAATCATATTTTGATATTGTCCATTTGTCTGTAACTTGCACACAATAAAGATTTATCCCACTTGTCCATGGCACAACATCATACATGTAGTTAAACAACATGACATTCATTTATTTATATGGACAATATGATAGTGTCACAGATATTAGATTTCAAGTAGATATTAAAACCACTTTGTTTAATAAGAGAATTAGTGCAAGTCTATTTCTTAAACCATGAGTGTCTATACGTAGAAAAATATGCTTTATCTCAAGACAATTGCGAGAAATAATTGGGTTTTCTAACAAGATAATAAACCTTGTAGCTCCCACTGAATTAGATAATATTAAATTAATGTCTTGTTCAGAAATAAATCATGATGCTCCCACTGGATATGACAACATTGTAAGTGTTACATAACCAGTGAAAACAAATAGTGATATATTTATTTTCCTACTCCTTTTGAAAACCTAATTAGTAGCAATGTACTTGGATTTCAAAATTATAATATGTAGATGAAGGACTATCCATCAATGCTATTTATTAACTTAAAAATTGAGCATGCAATTTCCTCCTCAATTTTGATGAAAACAAACAACTAGATACATTATATTAGTTTGCCTTTATCACTTTTGCGGTAATAATGGTATTTTCTAATCAAGAACTCATAAAGTATCTTACATTAAGATGTTATCATTTGATAGCTTTAAGAACATATTCTCTATTTATCCAAATGTCTTCTATGTTTCAAAATACTCACCACCAAATAAGAGTGATAAAATCTATATGAAAATATAAGTCAGCATTCTACTTAACATTTTAGTTTTCTAGAGTTTGATTAATTTTAGGAAAGTTCTCTACGTTCCTATTATAACTTTTCGGAGCAAGAAAGATGATAGGAATGAGTCTCCTTGTTCCTTACAAGGAAAAGAGTCTCGGTTTGACTTCTTCAAGAAAGAAACAAACCATTGTTTACGGTTTATCGTTGCATTAATACAATTAATAGAATCGCAAAATTTAATTTTTAGTATTTTCGATAATATTCCTTAGAGAAAATTAACTACCCATGTTTAAACTTTTTAGACAATTAATTTTCTAAAGGCTAGGATCCAACTTGACATACCACCATCACATCAGTTGATCTGCTAGCAATGGTGTATTCAAAAGGTAATTGACGATCTAATATTGCCTCCGGGTGCAATTCCTAGAAAACCTTATGGGGACTTACTTTAATACAATAATATACCTAGTAAGACATCTTTCATCAACAATCTTGCCTGCGTGTTAAGTTTAATCCCATCTAAACGATTAGTCGTGTCCAATCAAGAATTGTGATTATGTAAACTAACCGTCTCACAAACAAAAAAGTGTATAATCACTTGGGATATTTACAATCTACATAGTCTCACGCATAGTAAAAAGGCATCTGATATGTAGTGTTCTTTACAACTGTATGGCAATATATTATTTAATGGTATATTTTTGACGTGGCCATCTATTTGTAAGGAAAAAGCATGCATACATCTTCGTATCATAGATTTTAATAAAATTTTTTTTACTTAATTAAGTTATTTATTATGGTATCACTTAGTTTCTATACATCTAATGTATAAATAGTTATACCTTTTAAAAAATTGACGATTCAACATGTTTTCAAAACTTAAAGATTTTATATTTTATCACGGGAAAAGATTAAAGAATGGTTAAAAACCATTCAAACCCTAGACCATTCGCGACTTCCTAAATAGTATTCAAGGTAAGGAAACTACAACGTAGTCAGGTATTATAGGGTAATGGTATTACAAGACTGAATTCTTGATGAGTTCCCCAAACCTTATCCTTGCAACTCTAAGTAGTACTTTTGCAAAATTACGTCTTGAATTAAAAATAAAACCTTAATGTTGAAAAACAACATTATGAACTTATAAAAATTAGTAATAAAAATATGATTTCATAATTATTAGTCAGGTTTATTTGTATTTTTCGAAAAAACCCTTTATCTTTTATTTTATTCTAAGTCAATCTTAAAATAAAAAAACAATATAAACAAGAACTAATCACGTACAACTTTTTCAAAAACAACACTTAAACAATTACGTCATGCAAATATCAATTATGATTCTAATTATCTAATAATTAAAAAATTATGAATATATTCTATAAAATGAGATGTCCATACACCTCAAAATGATATTAAGCACATACTTAACTCACTTAGCACACATAAAATCACATAGCACCACACTTAATCACATAAAATAAACTCTTAGCCATTTTTAAAGATCTCACTAACCTGATTAAATCATGGATGTCACAACTTACAAGAATTACTTAATGACACTGATGCATAAAGTAATAATCTTGTTAGTTGGGGAAGTCCAATATTTATCTTATGAATATCATGTGAGTTTGGCGGACACATCCTTTAATATCCAAGATATCATCAGTCACTCAGATTTGTCTTAATTTAACAATATTCCCATATTGTTAATCGACAACGGACTAATTTAGAATAATAAATATTATTCATGGATTAAACATGCAAATATATGACACAATTTATACTAAATATAACCACATATCATGTATAATCGATTACGTAAGCCATATACAAATATATACCATATAGCACATAAAATTTAAGCAACTTTTAGGCCTCATTAAGACATAGCTAAGGTCTTCCCTAGCTTTTAAAGTCGATAAACACGTATAGACCTATGTAATTAACAAAGGGATCAAGAATGCGTACCTTTTAGCAATTAACGAATACACCGTCTTGAATATACACGTGTGTATAATATAAATACCACGCGAAAACCATCCAAGATCTAAAGTAAGATCTCTCTACTTCAACACACATAGTACATTCTTAGCAAACAATTAAGTATGCTAGTACTAGTAGTGATAAAGCAACCAAATGCCTTCGACTCTTGAATCAATCAACACGAAAAACCCTTTAAGGGTTGTTTAGGTTCGATCGCAAAAACCAAAACCCTAGGGGTGTTTGGTTCGATCGCACGACACAAGGAAGGGAGAAGAAGAGAATTTAGGAATTTAGTTTTTCCAATTATGAGAAAACTAAACATCCTAAGCCTCTATTTATAACCTCCTAAACTTGGCTTGCAAGTTATGTTATTCCACGTCCTCTTGAGATTAGGAAATAATTGGCTAAGAAAAAAAGAAATAATTCCCATACTTTTCTTTTCTCCATAATTGCATATTAGTCATTCTTTTAACTATTAACGACTAATATAACTCCCATTAAATATTTATTAACATTTAACGCTCGTTAAGCTTTATCACTTAAATATATTACATTTAATATATTTATTATTAATTGTTTTACGTATTAACGCGTGCGTCCCCGTAGGCTCAAATAAATTCCCGGACATATATTATTTTTACGTGTACATAATCCTAACAGTATTTGTTTTTGGGCTTTTAAAATTGGGTTAGTATTCCGTCACTTATTCGTGTTTCTTTTTCAAGCAATCAAAACGTGGCTTATCATATTCATTTGTAGATTTAGCTTATTTGAAATACA
>BQNB010110216.1:1214-22597 GCA_026074375.1 Tanacetum coccineum
ATTTTGACACTGAAGATGGAGAGATTGATACTGATATTCTTCTAACAATCAAGGACGATATTCTTCGTGAAAAATTACGGAATATAAATCTCCTTATTACTAAGATCGAATCTTTGAATGACAACCCTACTCCTGATTTTGTGCTCAAGTCTTCCTCTTCATTTCCTATCCCCGTTAAGGATATTGACTTTTTCTTGGAAAAATCTAAGACATTTCTCTCTTTACCTAAGCTTAAGACTTTTAGATTTGATATTGAAGAGAAGAATAGTGGCAGTACCACTGTTCATGCTGATATTTCTCTTCCCGAGTATGATTCGTTTCATTTTGAGATTGAGCCCAATCAGGGAGAGTTGACTAGAGTTGTGGTGGAAGATATTTCTGATAATTTGACAAGAGAACTTTATGTTCATGTGCCTAATGTTTTACCCACCCTTCCCACCCTTGTGGATCGCCTTTATCTTTTCCTCACATATGTTATCCGACTTTTTCTTCCTTATTTTACCTATCTAGTGGAATCTCCTTTTCTTCTCTCCTCCGGGAGTGAGGATACCATTTTTAACCCCGGCATCTCCTCCTTTTCCTCTCTCCTTCGGGAGTGAGGATATCATTTTTGACCCCGGCATCTCTGCTTTTTGTTTTTCTCTAAAGCCGGTGGCATATGAATGTCCAATGGAAGTTTGCTCTTCCACTTGTTTCGTCCCTATTATCACGATGATATAGGGTGAGTCAAGCTAGAGACTCGCACAAAAACAAGCGCTTCGTGGGTGGCAACCCATGCTTATCCCTAGTATTAGTAATTTAATGAATAAGTGTGTTGTGATAAGGTTCGCCTTTTTCTCGTGTTTCGTGTTTTGTAGTTTTTGATGTTTGTCCAGGATTACCCGGATTTTGAAGGCTCTCGTGCTTGGTGTTTTGTCCATCGTTCACTCCCTCTTCAATCCTTAGCATGCTTATATTGGGAATCCGATATCCTAAATCTTATCGACTAACATTTATCTATTAGCATACTTCATAAACGGCTTTAGATTTGCGTAGAGAACCCTTTATATCAAGATTATGCATTGAAATTAGTATGGGGGAATCTCACATTGAGGACAATGTGTAGTTCTAGTATGGGGGAATCTATCGATTTGATTATACCTGCAACCGTTGTTCTCACGTAACCCGTTTTTCCACCAAAAATATGTGATTTATGTGAAAATAGCAAAATTTAAAAAATTTTGTGCATGATAAAGTGAAAAAAAGTGATAAATGTTGGAATAAAGTAATGAAATAAGTGTTGTAACACAAATAAAGGTGAGAACGGGAAATAAATTTTGATCTGACCGGTTTAATACCTTAGCTTTTTTTTAACATATTTAAATCAAGTTTGTTGCTAGTCTTATTTAGGCTTATCCATTATGCCGAACTCGATTTATTAGAATTAAGATTGTTGCCAGTCTATGTGACTTGTTAAAGTGCCAATCTTAATTCGCTAGGCTAAGCATTCGCAAGTCTTTTTCTTAGAGATTTTAAATTGCAAAGAACGAGAAATGATATAGTCAAGTGTAAATCATGATATTAAGCGTGGAATAGTTGGTTTTCTTTAGAGCTTATAAGTATTAATTATGGATTTTTCTCCCATTAGCTTGTTTCACTTATATGTTAATAATGTTTAATAAATAAGGTTGTCCGGTTCAACTTAATCTTTAGTGACTTTCCACTAGCTTGAAAGACGATGTAATCAATATAGGTACACATCGGGATTCGGAATTTGGCATACTATATATATCATATGAATAATTGCTTTACTTACACCTTAAAGAGCCTAAGGGTATATGGTGTAAGTAGAGCTAATCATGAGACTACTTATGCCTTAAAGAGCCTAAGGGTATATGGCGTAAGTGATTAAATTGTTCATACCTTAAAGAGCCTTAGGGTATATGGTGTGAATGATTGAATCATGTTTAATAAATGATTTGTTTGTACCTTAAAGAGCCTTAGGGTATATGGTGCAAATTAAATCTCACTTGATTTATGTCTTAAAGAGCCTTAGGGTATATGACATAAGTTAAGTCAAGTAGCCTAATAAAAGCCAAATTTCGGTCACCTCGATGTGGACCTCATCGGTTTTCAAGGATAGGGGAAGAAGCTAATTTTTATCTTTAACCGTCCTGCTTTATTTTTGGAGTTAATAAATATCAAAATAAGTCTTAAAGAGCCTTCGGGTATATGACAAAAATAAAATCTTGAGATACAAAATTAGGAATAAGGGAGGAAAAGTAACACACAATTAGTATTTATGAGTAGTGTTAGTATCATGACTTGTATTTGACAATGATCTTGTTTTTAAGCTTAGTATGGAAAAGTGAAAGTTGGGGACGATGAATTTATTTTGCTTGTTCCATGATCCTAAGTATTATCAAAGAATAATGTTATGAAGTGTTGAAGTATGGAAAGTTATGAAAAAGCATAAAAATGGAAAAATGTTAAAAATGGAAAAACGGGGCTTTTCAGAGCTAATGTTTCTTTAATCCCTTAAGATAAATACTTAGCTACTTTTCAAGGTAATTAATCAAGGGGGATTAAGAGTCTTAGTTTTCTAAAAGTGTTATTTATAATATTGCGTGAGGACACAACAATACCTTAGTATGGGGGAATTTGGTATGTGTTATTTTACACATACCATTTACTATGAAAAAAAGACCAAAATGACCAAAAACATGATAAAAATGCATTGTATATGTGTATTTTTGTGTTTATTGTTGTGCAGGTATTGAATATCAAGAAAAGGACAAAAACAAGGTTAAAACGGACAAAACCGAGCACGAGATTGAAAAGAGCGTAAAAAGCCAAGACCGAGGTCGTGAACTTCTCATTGGAAATCCAAACCAAGCCCGTAAATCCAAAAATCCCAAATCTCGTTAAAAACCTAACACCATTATCCTAAAATGTTTCAAAGTTAGTCCTTGTACTAACTAAGCCCTAACGGTTGTTAAGTTTTTTCATTTGAACTTAACATTAACACTAACGGTCGTTAAGTGTTATATAACAAGAATAGCCCAAAACCATTACACCCGGCCCATAACTAAATCCATCATCCAATACCAAAACCCAGAAATATAACCCAAGTCAAATACCCGATACTGTATATCATTTTCAGTTAAAAAAACCCCATTTACCCGCCAAAGGGTCAACATAAGTCAAAGTTTACGATTCATTCTCCCCTACCGTAAGTACCCTGCACCTCACGCTCCCCAATCAACAAAGACGTCTTCTAGAAGCTTAGTGACGCAAGCCATGACGTTTTTACGCTTTCCAGCTTGGCAATCCGTGCCAATGATTGGCAATCATTGGTACGTGGCACTAATTGAGGGTCAAGATCAATTTAAAGAAGCACAAGGCTAAATGGAGGGCTAGGATCAAGGCTGGTGAACTCTCTCATGCAACAAACACACATCAAGACCCCAAACCTCTCACTTCGGCTATAAATAGAGCCTTTGAGAGCTCATTTGGAAGCCTTATCTTTTCTGCATTTTTAGCTTTTAAACTTGTATTTTCCATGCTTTAGCCTATTGTAATTTCAGCTTTTAAACTTTGTAACCTTATTTCAATATTAATAAAATTTCGCAGTTTACTTTTTAATCATTGTCTTACTGTTTTATAAGCTTAAACATGTTAGATCTTACTTAAATAAGCTCTTAATAAGCTGTTGTCACTAGATAATCTAAGCTTATCAAAGCTTATTAGGTTTAAAATTGCCTCAAGCACTCAAATCTCTCCTAAATTAATACCTCAGCTTTTTATGGATGTAAGCTAACAATGGATGAGCTTATGAACTTACCAGCTTATCATTAGATAAGCTGGAGCTTTGTAGAAGTAGCTCCGCGAGCAAATTAAGCCTTGTTTAAGTAAAGGCATCAGTGAGTTTTGTTTTACTGTTTTACAGCTTTTACATTCAGTCATTTACTTTTCTAGCTTATTACTGCTTTCCTAATTATTTATTATTGCTTAGAATACTGTTTTATTGCATATTCATGTCTGATTTTAGCTTTTAGATCATTTACTTCTTATTTCATACTAAATTGTTCAAAAGCTCAAAGGTATGTCATTAATTCTTAGCTTAATAAATAGTGTTTAAGTTTAGCTTATTTTTGCTTATTTAGATTTTAAATACCTTAATCTAGATCTGTTTTGGCTTATTGTAGTAAATCCTAAAGTGTTTTAAGCTAAAACATGGTTATTGAACCTATTAAGGAGTGTTTGGCTTAATAAGAATTTACTTAGTAGATACTGTTTGATAACCTTATTACCTCTTAGTCAGGTTTAATAAGCTTAAACTTTAGCTTATTAAGCATTCTAGGTTAATGATTTAAGCTAGAAACATTTGTCAAGGTTATAGGTCCTTGAAGTTTAAGTCTGTGAGAATAAGCTTGGTTAAAACAAGCTTATTTGAGTAGCTTTGTGTTTCCTGTCCTTACATGGTAACTTTTGTGCTCTTTTTGATTTTTAAATTCATTTGATTCAAGTGTTAGAAAGTGTGCAAGTATAGATTAAAGTTTGGTTATAAACTGTCAATTAGATCAGCATCAAAACAGTTTAAAAAGTCAGTTTAGATCTTAATTTTCAGATAGTATAAGTAGTTGTTAGCTTCTGAAATTTAGAGCTCAAATAGCTTATAGGTTAAATTAGATAAGTTAGGGCTTATTTTAGGTATTTTAGCTTATTAGTATATCTGTTTTTAAGCCTGCATAAGTAGATTTAGCATTTTGATAAAAACTGAAAAAACCAAAAAAAATAGTTAATCAGTTAAAGTAGCTTTTTCACTCAGCTTTTTCATAGCTTAAATGGATTTCAAAATGTTTTTCAAAAGCTGATTTAGTTAGTCTCTTGTACAAGCTTAAAGGTTTTATGAGTCTTATAGCCATAAGGATCTGTTTATGTGCTTAAAAATAAGCCCAAAAGTGGCTGTTTGGACTGTCTGTGAACTGTGTCTTTAGCTTAAGTGCTTATTTGTTGTTTCTGAAGCTTATAGCTTATTTGAGTGCTTAAATTGAGTTCCATTCTGCTTAATAGTGCTAGTTTAACTGATTTTAGCTTATTTGAACTTTAGATAAGCTTATTGAGTGTCTAGAGTTGCAAAAGTTTCTAAGTCATTTTAATATAAGCTGTTAACTGTGTTAAGCTGTTTTCTAGCTTATTGGTGGTTTATAAAAAAAGTTGTCTTCATAAAAGTGGTTCATAATAAGCTGTTTAAAAAGATTGTTAAAAAGTTTTTTGCAAATAAAAATTAAAAACCAGGAAGGGGAAGTACTAGGGTGAGCAAGACTCGAACCCACGACCTCCCCCTCAACCAGTTTTATACACACACCACATAACCACTGCGCCCTTGGGACTTTTACGTCCAAGGTTGTTTTCAAATTGTATTTAACACGTTTTTGGCTCACTTTTAAAATAAGCACTTCGAGTGTTGTTCTGCTTTTTCCTGGCTTATTGAGTTTAGCTTTTTAGGAATTTGTAATTTTCTTGCATTCTGTTTCTCATTAGCTTATTTTAAGAATTTTTTCAGATTTAAAATAATTAATTTAGTATTTTTATTTCATTTAATTAGTTTAAAAACTTTAAAATTCATAAAAAATTAAATAATAATCAAAAAAATAAAATTCTTTTTCTGAAAATTTTCTTTTATCATAATTGAGGTTTAGAAATTAAAACTAAGTTTGTAGGGCTTAATTTTGTTATTTTAGGTTTTTGTAGTACGTTTTAGATCCCGTTATTTGTTTTCGTGCTTGTTTTATAATTGTTTTCATATCGTTATGTGTTTTACTTGTTAATGTTTTTAATTTGTAGAAATACTAAAACCAAAACCAAAACCAAAACTTTAACCATTCAAATTTCTCGATCACAAAACTAACCGAATCTCCATTCACGCTTCACGAGGAAATAACGACCCGGGAGGTTTAAGACAACTTTGGTTAAAAGTTGTTCCTTGAATCTTTTGGAATACTATACTATATACTATAATTGTATTTGCCTCTTAATTACACATACTTGTTTGTGTGTGTGGTTTGGGGTGGATCAGTACGCTAGAAAAACAAGTATGTAAACAAGTTTGTAAGTACGCTAGGAAAACAAGTATGTAAACGAGTTTGTAAGTACGCTAGGAAAACAAGTATGTAAACGAGTTTATAAGTACGCTAAGAAAAAAAGTATGTAAACGAGTTTGTAAACAAGTTATGAAAATGAGTATGTAAACGAGTTTGTAAATACGCATGTATTCTCCCCCAAAAGAGTTAAAATGATGTAAAATATGGGCCATGAAACTCACCTCAAGTGAAAGTATCGGATGTAGTAACAATCAACAAAGTATGACGTCACAAATAGCCGGAATGCAACCTAATTAATTATAGGTCCGATAAGTATAATGTAATCGAAATAGATTAAAACGATGTATTTTATATCGTTATATAGTTTTAGTTTTACTTTAATAGATCAAAATAATGTTCAGGTCAAGTTTACCGTTTAATTCTTAAGTATAAACCTTTGCATTGTTTTCTAATTGCCGAAACTTAATTATAATCTATTACGCTCGTTTTACTATTTTTATTATTCTTACAACGACCATGTATATGTAATCCAATTGATTTATTAAATAATATTTATAAAGTTTAGAACGCGTATAAATATTATATAAGTGATGGTGCACAGAAAATTCTTACTCAAAACGGACTCGAAATCCATTTTACTATTCCTAACAGCAACATTTTTCAGTGAATAGTGCACAGAAAATTTAATGTCGATGTCCGAAAACCCATTTTACTATTCCTAACTTATTCGTTTTAAGTCCGTTTTTAGCGTTTTTTATATGCACGGAATCGTGTTAAGATGTACTAACACATTTTTAAGGTTTTGGCTCGACAAAAAGTCCGCAACGTACTGCTATAAACCTGTTGTCCCTAAGGGGTGTTTATAATACTTTTCGTCTAATATTTCTATTCCATTTTCATACCATAAAACTACTAGTCTATATATTTTAATCACCTTCCATAATCACAATCATCCACTAACCTAATCTCATCCAACTCTTCACAATGTCATGAAATAATCATAAGATCAAATAATCTAGTTTATGAATTATAAACCTAACCACATGTCTAAAATCATAAGTAAGCAGTGTTCTTAATTTCTTTGCAAATGTTTATAAAAGTATACTAGTTGGTGATATGACTTTATAATCAAGATGTTTATATGTAAAAATACATAATGAAAGTATAGAAACATGAATGAACATAATCAATATGAACCCTAGATTTTGATTCTAACCTAAAATCCTTATAAAAACCTCAAGTCTTAATTATGAAAACCCTAACTTGATCTTGAAAAACCCTTGCTTAAAAAAGAAACCCTAACTTGCAAACCAACTTGGAACACCTTAGATTATACCCTTGATTAACCTTGTATACTTGTAAAATCAAGAAATAGAAAACTATGAATTATTTTGTAAGCTTATATGGAGCCGTTGGTTTATAGGAGTAAAAGGGAGAGAATGTTTGATTTTTGCTAGTGAGAAGTGAAGAAATGAAGTCTTATGCTAGTTCCTTTTATATGCAAAATATCAAAGGAACCAAAACTTACACACTTCATGAAAATGAAGGGAGGGGTGCGGTTGGTGTTGATTGGAATGGCGGGGTGTATGGTTGGTGTAAGATAGTGGATAGATGTGTAAGTAAACTTTGAAAAAGAACTCCAAAGTAGCACATGGTAAATATCTAAGCAAAAGTGATACTTATTTTGTGTTTTTGAATTGTGTAACCGGCCATGACATGGAATTATATAAAAGTTATATAATTTTTAGGTATTGGGTATTTGGTTGAGTGTAGAAAGGTAAAATGGGTTTCATGCATACAAAAAGGTTTCAAAGTGCGAAACGTAAACATTTTACGTAACGTATAAAAATAAAATATGAAATTTATAATTTATTTTTGTAAAAATAATATAACACTTGTTTGACGTAAACTTTTATTTGCTTGATATCGGTTTACGTTGATTGTTGATTTTTTTAGTTTACGCGATTTAACTTAACAGCTGAAATTAAAAGTAAACGCGTAAAAGTCTAAAGTAAATAGTTGAATATTTATTGACGAAAAATGACTTGAAAATGTGGGTTGTCACAAAAGAATCCTTACTCGTGCCCTTCATTTCTTGAAACCAAAAACGAGACAACAATAAAGAGTTTCGTGTATTCGTGTTTGAGATATTAAGACAAAAATTTGTATGTGTTTCGTTTGATAAAAGTTGAAAGAAATGTGTTTGTTTTTTGAATTAAATAAGAAGGTGACTATGTTTGATGAAAGGTATATGGTGGTTTTGATATGGTGGATGAGAGTATTGTGATTGCAAGAAGTGAGAGAAGTTATGTGTCTGCATTTTTTGTGTGAGTGAAAATAGGGTTAATATGTCTAATTTACAAGTGTGACTATTGTTGGGCCGGTGGTAACAAAAGTTGTAGTGGGCCGAATGTTCCTATTAACCCATGATAGGATTATTAGTAGGATTTTTACTGATATGTTTTATGGAAATTTTATACCATACGTAGTTTTGCATTTTTTGTGGGAAGTTTATAAAAATGAAGACGTGATTATGAGAGGGAGAGATCAATGGAGGTGTGGTGGCGGCTTAGCTAAAGGAACACAACTTGACAAAAGAAGCATTCATGCATGTCGTACAAGGCAAGCTAATAAATATTGTATACTTAAAATGTTTTGTATTGTGATAAACTTACTCCCCAGGTGATTGAGAAGAGCTATGCATTGACATTATGGTCAAATAGACTGATTTTGCATTCAAATGAATATAAAATTGTCAAAACATAAAATACAACAAAATTTATGTAAAAGTTAACCTGATTTCAGTTTCATACAACAATAAAGAGGGGGTATAGTGTGTTAGATTACAGGACTATTGCGGAATGAGTGTATGTTGGGTTAGTATCATTGTTTATTCATGTTCTTAGTATGTAAATTGTAACCCGTTGGTTCTTATAAATACCATGAAATACAGTTTTGCGCTTGAAATCTACAGATATTATATTTTAGGATTTTAATGATGTTAGCACCAAACTGTTATCTTCATATTTATTATTAACATGAAGTTTAGAGGATGTTTGGCATTTCTTATTTTTATGCTTAAACTGCTTATTTTTTAAGTAGATAAGCAGATTTGATCAAATAAGTAGATGCAAACTCTTAACTCGAAACTGCTTATTAGTGGTACGAATAGCATAATCGAAAGAAATAAGCAATCCGAGACATCCTCTAAATGTTTATTTGATCTTGGAGTCAAAGCTTGACCCAATTCACTTAGAAGTCAACGTCCATGAATACTTTTTATAATGTTAACGTAATGAGCTTAAGAACAATTGTATAAATATGTTATGGACTTTTATAGCTACAGTTTATTTGAAGATTAATGGGAATCAGGATTCTTACAAAATGAAGCACCGTCGCAACCCGCGGGCTAACCATGTGTCCTATATAAATATTGAGTTATTGCAACAAAAAAACAAATCATATGTTAATTTTTTGCAATCAGTATTGGCAATAAACACATTTCTAAAGGATTGCTATACTTTATAAGTCATTGAAAAACAAAATTGGTGCAATGTCCGGGTCTGAATGTCTCAAATAAGATATCATATTACTTATTTTAGATAATAGTTGATAATGTTCATATTCAATTATAATGAATGATCAGAAAATGTAGTAGATGTTATTGTTGGAGAAGTTTAAAAACAAAATAAAGTTAATATAATTGTTACTCCATCCATTTTAAAATAATTGTTTTTTTAATTTTTTTTAAGTCTATTTTTATTAACTTTAACTTTTATTATTTTTGTTTGTGTTATATAATACTTAATGAAAATTATATCTGTGAAAAATAATTTAAAAATAATCAATTCATATATTTACATCAAATATTATATAACACAAACAAAATTATTTAAGTTCTAAATTAAAAAAACAGACTTCTAAAAGTTAATAAAGAACAATTATTTTAAAACAAAGAAAGTATCTTTTATTATTGCTTTTTTATCCATATATTCTTTCATATATTTCAAGTCCCTCTCTCAATCCAAATCTATATTAGAGTTAAGTACATTTTTGGTCCTTGTGGTTTGGTGCGTTTTTCACTTTTGGTCCAATTCCGTTAACTCCGTCAATTTGACTTGTTTGACCGTTAATTAGGAGGGTATTTTCGTCTTTTTATTATATTATATAAAAAAACCATGTAGGTCCATCTTTCTTTTTCTTTTTCTGTTTCTCCACAACACAACCAAAAACACATTTATTTTCTCCCCAACTCTTTTTTATCTCTCTATTAACATAAACATAAACAAATGGATAAGGATCCTCTCATGTTCATTTGAACATGAGAGGTAATGTTCTGCTTTATCTGAATCAGATAAAGCAGAACATTACCCCTCATGTTCATTTGAACATGAGAGGATCTTTTTCCTAAACAAATACTCAGTCACCAAAGAAACTTTCATTCTTGCTCAAATCCAATCGAATCTAAGACTAAGAAAAAGGTTTCAAGATCTTTAATAAAGTTCTCGGGTAGGTATCTTGTTGTTGTTTTTGGTTGAATGTTTAAACAAAGATCTATGATGGGTTTATGAAGATCTTTAAAGATCTTTTCTTGAAATAACTGAGATCTTGTGAGTTTATTTTTTGAGTCTTGGTAGTTTAAGGGAGATGGTATTATTGTTGTTGATTGTTTGGTTTTCAAAGAAGGGATCCGCACAGTTGAGGTAGTTTATTTGTGGTGGTTGTATGGTGGTGGCGATAGGTTCATGGTGGTCGTATGGTGTTGGGGATGGGGGTTTGGGGGTAGTTGTTCCGTAGTGGTAGCCATGAGGTTTTCGTTCTTGATTTGTGTTCTTGATGTTGCAAGAAATAACCAAATACCCCTGTGACGGTCCGAGAACCCAAACGTCGGGCTGTGACCTGAGATGAAGTTGCACACCGCAGTAAACAGCGAACCCCACAAACTCACAGACCCGCGAAACTATCAATCCCACACAACAGCAAACCAACCAAACGCAACAACAACGAAACCCACCTGACAACGAAACCCCACAACAAACAATAAAACGAGCAGACCCAATTGAAAACCCTGAAAGAGCCCGAGAACCTAACCGACGAAACCCACACTAGGAGGAGCCACAACAGCAACAAAACAGACCTCACTCCGTTTGGAAACCAACCAACGGCAAAACCTGTATCGAAACTAACCAAATTCCTCTAGCTGGGACTCGAAACAAACAGTTAAACCCCACAAGCTGAACAAACAAACAACCCACAAAACCTGCAGTAAAAACAGATCCAGAGCCACACTATCGGTGATGCAAATAGGGCGTTGGATCGAAGGGGCAAGCTTGGGCTTCAAACCAGAAAGCAATCCCAAACCAGGAAGCAATTCCAAAAAACACAGCTATTAAGCAATCCCAACCCTGCTACACGAAACCCAGCACCTTAAAACTACTCGAAACCCAATTACACAGCACCTCAAAACTACTTTAATTCAATAACATACCACACCACAGAACCCAAGCATTAAAAGGCAAAAAACTACACTATATTAATTCAAACAGTTAACACTACCAGCGAACCCAAGCAGTTTACACGTGCACCAAATAAATTAATACCATACCTCAAGGTGAAACCCAACTACTTGTTCAAACCAATAGAGAAGAAAAGGAGTCGCGGTATCAAAGAAAACCACCCACAATCCAACAAAGGATGTTGAATTAATGTTATCTACGAGAAAAAAGGTAAACTGGAAAGAGCCACAATTCAACTGAAATGTTGAATCAATGAAACAAATGGGATGTTGAATCAAAGGGGAAGGCATGATCTTGTATTTGATTTGACCAAAAGAAGTAGATCCAGTGAATCGCCTACACTATCGCCCACACAATTTTTTTTAACATCACTTTATTATTATTATTATTATTATTATATAAAAAGATAGAATGAGAGAGAGGGTATTTTAGTATTTTAACTACAACAAGATGAGAGCATTTTAGTCATTTGATATCATTTAACTAGTCAAATTAACAGTCAACATGAATTTGGACCAAAAATGGAATGTAGCTATGTGTTTTGGACCAAAACCAAAACTTTTTTGAATTTTAGACCAAAAGTGAAAAACGCACCAAACCACAAGGACTAAAAATATACTTAACTCTCTATATTATAGTCATGATATCACAATTTTAATTATTTATCGCTATAAAACTCGTTGTTATACACAAAGAAAAGACTACAATATTAAATTGAGTGAGAGTTGGCATACACTGTAGCAAAACCAAATAATCTGTTTGGTTTGTTGATGGATTTATGATTCGGATTTGGATTTAGATTTAAATGTGGATTATTATTTGGATTTGAGTTTGATGTGATAGAGAGAAAGTGTAAAAGTTGTTTGTTTTATATTAAGGTTTGAAATAAAATAAAAAGTTTTATATTATTTTAAAGTTTAAATGAAAATTAAACTAATAGAATAATAAGAGACTAATTAATTTAAAGAGTAGTACGTGGTTCACAATTTTTGTTACTAGTTTCGAGGTGAAAGGACATAGGCAATTCTTAAAAGTCATATAAGCTATAAGGCTACCCACTATCGTTCTAGGTCCCGACCTATATTTTCCGGTGCCACATCAGCTTTCTCTCTCCGGCGACCTACAGGCGACCTAGTGGCACTATGAGGCGACCTTCATTTTTTTTTAAACTTTAAATTTAAATTTCATTAATAATAAAAACATTACATAAATAATAATAAAACATTACATTATAATAAAAAAATCATTACATAAATGTTAAGGTTAACCACTGCCACTTCCAAGAACTGTATCTTTACGGAAAACCTCAATCACATTTCGCATTGTAATGTTAAGGTAATGCTGTGATGGTTTAGGAGTAAAAACAGAGACATTAGCTAGTATCATAGCAGCTCCTACAGTAATATCATTTCCATAACTACCCACATCAAGGACTTTGTAATGTATTGTTCCAGGTATTGTACCTGATAGATCTTTCAGAGTCACATTTAGATCGCCAAGCATATTCGGAGAACAAGACTTCACTATTGCAACAACTTGTTCAAGTTTTCCCTTTTTCAGAAAGTTGTCGATGTCTCTCAAACATCCAGTTACAGTGCCACCAAATGCATTCACATAGTTAGTGGCGCTAACCCACGCCCCACTGTTAAAATCATCATCCTCATCCACATCCTCAACAACTTTCTGCATATATTCTTGTGTCGACATTACTGCCCCGTCCCAACCAAGAAGAATATCCCTTTCTTTAAGCAGCTTGGCTTGCTGAACAATACCCGCAGGACCGGGTATTATCGTAACTGGATTTGGGGTGTAAGGAGATGGTTCAACATGTGTGCTACTAGAGGAACGCACAACGGGTGTTAAATGGAGATCGGAATCATCTATATCTAGACTGAATTCCCATGGTTCATTTTCGTTATTGAAATTGGAATCCATTTGAGAGAGATGGTTAAGAAGTTGTGTGATATAATGAGGAGATGGTGAGGGTATTTATAACCAAAAATTAGCCGTTGGAATTCAAAATTTGAAAATATAATAACGGAATTTAAAATAACAATACTTTATTTAAAACATTAAATTAAAACAACATTTAAAACATTACATTAAAATAGTTCATAGTTTATTAATTTGATGACTCGTAATCTGAATCAATTCTCACCATCCCAAATTCCAAAAAGAATTCATCATCAGCTTGTTTTTTCTTAATCTTCTCCTCCGGTGCTTTTGCATCCATTGCTTGTTCTTCTAGTGTTTCTTTTAAGGCTTCTTCATCTAGATGTAGTTGATGTAGCTCTTTCTCAGTAAGATATAAATCAACCTGTGATGACGAACAACCTACACTTTCTTGTGAGCGGTAGTAGTATCTTTCCGGTAGCCAAGCTAACTTAGCATCCATTTGTTTTTCTAGTTTTGCCGCCTTTTCATACATAGAAAGATTCAGCTCGTACTCTTTATCAGAACCTTCTTTTAAGAAACTGTCGATCGCTCTCTTGTGAAATGTCAGTACATTTCTCGTAAGCATTTCTAAGATCGTTTTTAACTGTGCATGAATTTTCAAATTGCAAGGCTAAATCCAGAATCGCGTTCTGACGACCCTTATCTTCGTCAATTAGTTTTTGAACCAAAGCTTCGACTTCAGAGTCGGTATGTGAAAGCGAACAAGCCATTTAAAAAAGTGGATGAAAGCGTATATAATTGTGTATAAAATGGTAAAATAAGTTGGTATTTATAGTGTTAAGGGGTTTAAAATTTTTAAGATAAAAAGTTTTTTTTTATTAAAAGTTGAAAAATAACATTTTTAATTCTATTTCTCTCGGTCGAGAATTGTCGTGAGGACGACCAATGGATGTAAAGGTCTCTGGCGACCTGAGCGGCGACTGACTCGCCACTATGGGGGCGACCGACTCCGATCGAGTCGGTCGACCGCCCCATAGTAGGGAGCCTAAGGAATCATGAAAAGTAGAGTCTAATGGTGTGTTTGGTAGGGAGAAATGAAAAGAAATAGAATTGGTTTTATTTCTCAAGTATGTTTGGTAGAGAGAAATAAAAAGATGGAGAATTGATGAGAATTAGGTTGAGAAATTGAGAGAAATGGTAGTGTATTTTTTGTTACCCCCATTTCCACAATTTTTGTAGAGAATTTGAAAAAATGAGCTTTTATTTTTATTTTTTGTTTTTTGCTTTTATTTTTCTATTCTTTTTAAATCACGATAGGTTCAAATTCAAGCCAAGACTAAAAATTACATACTCACCCGACCTTATTTGAATTTTGGTTACTCGGGTTCGGGTCAACTCGAGTCGGGTTCATTCGGGTTCGGGTCAACCCGAATATGAGTAAAATGTAATAAAAAATGCCTTTTTTTTACTCTTTTAAATAGAAAATTTATATTAAAAAATTAAAATAAATAAATTATTCGGGTTGATTGGGTCGACTCGAACCCGAGTAGCAAAACTTTTTTAACCCGGTACCCGACCCTATCTAGCATGCGGGTTACTCGGTTCACCCGAATAATTTTTTTTGACCCGGGTAACCCGACCCGAATAGGCTTAATCGGGGTCGGGTCATAATAGACTTAACCCGACCCGAGTAACCTGACTCGAAAAAAATGATGGTGCAATTATTGTATTATAATCGCTCTTTATTTGTAGTTTTAAAAAAAATATTTCGTGATTATTTTTTATTTCAATTCTCTTATGTTGCCAAACAATAGAATTCAACACATTTCTCATTTAATTACATTTCTCTGAATTCTATTATCTACTTTATTTCTAATCTTTGAAATTCTCTCTACCAAACGTGCTCTAAAGGTATTGTAACAGTGTTCGAAACCAATACATGCATACCAAATAATTTAAGGTCCGTTTGGTTTGAAGGTGAGTTTAGGATTTAGATTTGGATTTGGATTTGCATTTGGTTTATGATTTGGATTTGGTTTTGAAGTATGAGAGAGAAAAAAATATTTAAAAATATATAATATATCAAAATATAATTTAAAAATGTTATTTATGTTAATATTACAAAGATTAAAAGAATGAGACAAAGAAAGTCCCATTAATGTCAGAAATCCTGCTAAACATGCCTCATTTTACACAACCCCATATATTTGGTTTTCATCCTAAAGCCCAGACGTCAATATCACAACCAAACAATTGATTTGAATATTATAACCCAAGCCCAAGCCAACCCCCCAAACCAAACAGGCCCTTATTTTGCTTCAAATCCTGATCTTTGAATCTAAACCTCCATACCAAACTGACCCTAAGTACCAAATAAAAGAAGAAAAGAAGAATACTGTAGAAGAAAACATTACAGTACGTAATTAGGTCAAAGTTTTTACAAGGGCGCTAATCGGGAATTTAAAGGTAAAAATTTGATGTTTATAGTACTTGCTGGCATTTGAACCCAAATGTGTCACGTGCCAAATCTTGCCTATAGAGTACTGAAAAACCCACTTGCATGTTTAAAACTACTTTCAAAGTTTGTAGATCTGACCCTCACTTTCTTTGATTTTTAATTTTGGTTAAGATTATATATATGGTTTAAAGAATCGTTTTATATTTCGGGGGTGTTTGTTTGGCTTATGAAACATAAGCCTATTTGGGTTTATATTTTATAAGCTCTAATTTTTCGGCTTATCTTGAGACTTGTCTTCTTGTATAAGTTTATTATGATATGATAAACTTATATAAGCCCATAAGTCTCAAAATAAGCCAGAAAATTGGGGCTTATGAAATATAAGCCGAAATCAATTTGATTTCGGCTTATTTTGAGACTTAATAATAAACTTATATAAGCCCCCAAGTTTCAAAATAAGCCAGAAAATTGGGGCTTATGAAATATAAGCCCAAATGGGCTTATGTTTCATAAGCCGAAACAAACACCCAAGCTCATGTTTTCTGGCTTATTTTCCAGCTTATAAGCTTATCTTTCACATTTAAGGCATAATTTGCTCACAAGTCAAAAAGAAGCCGGAAAATGGGCTTATGAAATATACGCCGGATGTAATAAGCTCATAAGCTTAAACAAACACGCCTTACAAGTTGGGATAAGCTGTTGAAATGAACTTTATCAGCTTTTCGAAATTCTAAATAACCTATCATCTTAGAGTAGTATAAGCTAAACCAGTCACGCCCTAAGAAATGACAAACATAAAAAAAGCTCTTGACGTATGTTTGGCATAGAGCTTAACGGGTGAACAAATGAGGTTTTTGAGTGTACGCGGTTTAACTCCGGTATCCTTATGAACGTTTCGAGTGGCATGGAGCTTGTAGAATATAAATTAATTTTTAACGAAAATCTGTATCAAGATTCAAGTAAAAAAGAGAGCATTCTTTGGATGAAATAGTTTTTATTTGGGATAAGTAAGATGCTCATCAGTTCATAGTAACTTTTAAAAGTAAGTTTGGGTTTTTTTTACCAAACACAGCTAAAATACTCACAACTTACACCTCGAGCTTCAATCAAGTTTGATAAACAACCTGATATGTTTTTTTTATCGAGTTTATGTTTAACTATATGTATGCTAAACAAAAAAAAATCATGGTTTATTGATATACAAATTGTTAGGAGTCTCATAGGAGATGCATTCAGAAATTGAGGTAATTTGGTTCGAAATGGTATGCATCGTTCATGCATGTGTTTTGGGATTAATGGATATAATCTTACTCTTTTCGAAAAGTTGGCCACACGAGTATTGTATATATATGTTAAACATCTTCAAGTTCAGTTAATTAGGAAGCTTAACTACCACCAAATGGCCCTGTGGTAGGACCCTTGGTTTCTTTACAAAAAGTCAAGGGTTCAAACCTCGCTAGGTGTGTACATGTGGGGGTGGCAAGGGAAGGGTCGGAAACGGTCTCGAGATTAACCCGGTGAGACCGTCTAACCTGAATATGGAAAAACCTAATCCATTTACCCGTGTTCAAGTTAAGTCAGGAAATAGTGCTTTATTAAGTAAATAGTCTATTTCCGAGTAATCATACCTTAAATCAAGTGATTAGCAAACTGTCATGCTAGGAATTGAGGAACAATCAAGGAATTACTGCTAGGGCCTGAAAATGATTTCTAGTGTGTACTGAATGAAATGGAATGCATTTGTTATATAGAATTCTCTTTGCTCAAAGTTATAGTAACAAATATTCCTATTATACAGTTAGAGATCCCCAATGCAAAGTTCAATCACACAGAAAAAATATGTTTTAAAATTTAAATCCATCCACTTTGCTGAAAACTTGCACATGTTCGGGACTGCAACTCTATCATACTCATATTTTAGCTGTATGAATTTGTCTCCATTTAACACTCCTGCTCTGTATTTCGTTTCATTGCAGGTTGAACGATGACTCAAAAAGTTAAAGGAGCGGCCATTGGTATTGACCTTGGAACGACATATTCATGTGCTGCTGTATGGTTAAACAACAAAAATCGGGTGGAGGTCATACCTAATGAACAGGGAAACAAGATCACCCCGTCCTATGTAGCTTTCATTGATTCAGAAATACTTGTAGGCGAAGGTGCAAAAAACCAAATCGCGAGGAACCCTACTAACACTGTGTTTGGTAAATCTTTCTATTTAAACTTCTTTTCTTTAACTTCGTACGATTTCTCTTGGAACTCACGAATCACAGAAACATGGACGCCAATCTTTTGGGTTGCTAACCATAAGCTTTTAAATTATCAGATGTTAAGCGTTTGATTGGAAGTAGATTTGGTGATCCTCAAGTGACAAATGACCTGGAGTCATGGCCTTTTAAGGTCATTAAAGGGCCTTCAGAGAAGCCAACAGTTGTAGTTAAGTACAAGGGAGAAGATAAACAATATGCACCTGAAGAATTATCTGCTATGGTTCTCAAAAAGATGAAAGATGCTGCAGAAGAATATATTGGAAGAAAGGTAACAGATGCTGTGATCACCGTTCCTGCTTATTTTAATAACCAACAGCGAGAGGCAACGAAGGAAGCAGGAACTATTGCGGGCCTCAATGTGTTGCGTTTATTAAATGAGCCTACAGCTGCTGCAATCGCATATGGTGTGGACAATTTGGCTGACAAACAATGGGACAAGGATAAGAATGTTTTGGTGTTTGATTTGGGTGGCGGAACATTTGATGTATCTCTTTTGACCATTAGTAATACAGGTGACATTAATGTCAAAGCTGTAGGGGGGGACACTCATTTAGGCGGAGAGGATTTTGATACCGCGCTCGTTAATTATTGCATAAGACAATTCATGAAAAAACACAGAGAGGTCAACTTAAGGGGAAATCCAAGAGCAGTGGCGAGGTTGAAAGTTGCTTGTGAGAAAGCAAAGAGGGATTTGTCGTCAACTACTTTTGCTCCAATCGAAATTGATTGCTTGTATGAGGGCAATGACTTTTTGATCAAAATCAGCAGAGCCAAATTTGAGGAACTAAATTCGACTTATTTTACAAAATGTGTTCAGCTAGTCGAAAAATGTTTGTTTGATGGGGAAATGAAGAAGAAGGATGTGGATGAGGTGGTTATTGTTGGGGGTTCAAGTAGGATTCCAAAGGTACAACGAATGGTGGAAGAGTATTTTGAAGGGAAGACACTTTACAAAACTATGAATGGTGATGAGGCTGTTGCATTTGGTGCTGCAATCTTGGCCTCAAGGTTAGGTGGAAATGATTATAGCGTGGTGCCAGATTTTGTCTTACAGGATGTGACTCCCCTCTCATTAGGGATACAAGTCACGAAGAATGGGGTACGGGGTACCATGTCTATTGTTGTTCCCAGGAACAGTTCCATACCCACAAGCAAGAAAAAGATATTCAATATTCCTGCCAATGCATCAAGGCTATCTATCTCAGTGTATCAAGGTGAGGGGGTCAAAGCTAAGGACAACAAATTACTTGGCAAGTTCAGTTTTGCTGTCTTTACGCCAGAAGCCTGTCGGAAGTCAGGACTAGAGGTTTGCTTTAGCTTAGATATTAATGGGATTCTTCTAGTCTCTGCAGAGGAAATATCAACAGGTCTAAAAAATTCAATTACAATTGCCAAAAGCTGAAATTGGTTCAACGAAGTTTGACATAGTTGCAATGTGATTAAGCACTTAGTTAAGACTTGCATTTACCCTGATTGCTTTGACTTTTGATATGCTATAACACTGCAGATCTTCTTTTGTATGTTTTAACCATCATATGCTAGTCTGAATTTGGTCCAGTTACTATTGTTTTTTTATAGTTTAGAATTGCATTTTAGAGTAAGTTACAGATTTGGCACTTGATTACTACTAGATAGTTATGTCCTAGATGTATTGCTACTGGTAATGTGGAAGTGGATACTCATATTTGTAGTTTATAACTTTTATGTCAATGAAGCATATGGCATTAACAAAAGAGTGATGTGATGATTAAATATTGCTTCAGGTGCCGGATTTTGGCTATAACCCCCCTCACTACAGTAATTGTTTATAGTACATCTGGATAATCGTCTATCCGAACACTTGAACTTTGAAGAAACAATCTTATCACTGACTTCCGATGAGTTAAACTAGAGTTAGTCTTGCAAATGTTAATTCTAGTCACCATTTGACTAGAATTAAAATCTCTTCTACACCTCAACTTAAACTAGAGTTAGTCTTACAAATGTTAATTATAGACCATCTTGAGATGACATAATTCGACACATCACGAAAATGAGTAAGGTCAAAACAAACTAAATATGGCCGTAAACAAGAAGTTGAAGACAAGAATTACATCTTATTCACTTTTTCAAAGGTTACACCCATTTGGTTAAAATGTCTTGATTGGTGGAATATTTCGACATCTGTGCTTTCAAATATTGCATCTCTAGCATCAAATTACAATAATACCCCTTAATAAAGACAGGTTTTTTATGTTTTTTTTTGTATTTTTTGCATTTTCAAGTTTTTGATTTGTATAACTTTATAGTTTATGTTTCCCATTTTGTTCTGATAGTTTTTACCTGCTTTATTGATAGAAAGACAGTATTGTGCTCCGTATCGTTCATGCTTTACTAGTTTTGACTTATCAAACTTTATATTTTCTGTTTCATTTTTTTATTTCACAGTTTTATAATACAAACTTTATAAAATAAATAAATAAGTTTTAGAAGTATTGACATCACTTTTGGAGTGTAAAAGTGAGTGTACTAATAACAAACCCAAGTCAAGTTAAGATAGTGAAAACATTCCATGGGGCTTTATTTATAGAGTTGATGTTGGTGTGTCCATATTAGCCCATTTAGGCTCAACACCCATATTCATAATTAAATAACAACAATTAAGATACTCCGCGCGTTACGACGGGGTATAATTTTTTTTCGAATCGATTTCGAATGAATATTGAGTGGGAATGTGTCCGCGCGTTGCTGCGGGGATGACTTGTATGCAACACATGTATTTTATTTCACTGAGCATTTTTTTAACAATCACGGAATTGAATGAGTATTTGTCGTTGGGACGAGAGTATACGTTATTTATAAAGCGAAAGACTTTTAGTATGTATATAAATATAAATATGAATGCGAAATCTGTTTCTAAACACAATCGTAAATGGCAAAAAAGTATATGTTATTTATATAATTTAAACTTTCATAGAATTGTACGTTCATGGTCCCTGTCGTTTATTTTAAAGTTATCAGGTAGTTTAGGGTGTGTTTTGAAAGTTTTTTTTAAATATATGTACATTAAACTTCAACATTTTTATACAATCATATGTATGTCAGAAGCATTGCAATATTAGGCTCGTTTTGTTCGCAATTCGAAGATTTTTTTGCGTGTATTTTTTTGATCTGAATG
>BQNB010110217.1:0-22597 GCA_026074375.1 Tanacetum coccineum
TGTGCTCAAGTGATATGGATGCGTACTCAACTGCTTGACTATGGATTTAAATACAATCAGATTCTGATGTATTGTGATTCCAAGAGTGCCATTGCTAATTCTTGCAATCCAGTCTAACATTCTAAGACAAAGCACATTGACATCCGGTATCATTTTATTAAAGAACACGTTGAGAGGGGTACCATGGAAATTTACTTTATCAGAACAGAATACCAACTTGCGGATCTATTTACTAAGGCGCTTCCAAAAGAACGCTTTGAGTATCTAGTTCATCGCATTGGTATGAGATGTATGACTCCAACTCAGTTGGAAAGTCTGACAAAGTCATCTTCGTGAAAAGATCATACATCACACTCATGTACATAAATATTTCAAAAACAAAAGAAAAAATTGGAAAATATTTCAAAAATAACAAAAAGATTTGACACATTTTTCTTATTAAAAAAAATAATAATAATAATTTAAAAACAATTATAATCTTTTGGTTCATGATTCCAAGTTTCTTATTAAAATCTTTAACATAGCAAAATACGGAATCATGATCCAAGGGGGAGTTCTTACAATTTTCATTCACAAACATCTTTTTGATAATAAAATCTCATGATGATGAAATTTTGAAATGTTATATTTTCAAGGGGGAGTGTTTTAGTTGAAAAAGTAATAATTTTTTATTTTCGGACTATGAATTTAACATAATTGTCATTTCAAGGGGGGTGTTTGAAAAGATTCATTGTTTAAGGGAAAGTTTGTGTAAATTCAAAAACAAAAAATTGGAAATGTTAAAGTACAAGGACTGAATGTGAAAAATTTTCAACATTTTTCGGTAAATAACAAGTACAGGGACTGAATGTGACAATTTTTCAAAAGTTTTTGGTAAAAACGAAGTAGAGGGACTGAAAATGTCAATTTTCAAAACTGTTTTCAGTGGCTATATAAAGGATTTTCATTTCAATTTTTACTTTTCTTTTTTACCGAATCCTGTTTACCGAATTTTAGTAGAAGTCTGATTTTTGATATCTAATTTCATTACTACGCTTGTGACTTCACTTCTTACTCAAACGTATGTGGAAATAGATGTTTTAGATGTTTTTGAGTTAGTTGGGATTACCGAGTTTGAACTCGGTACAAATGAGGTTTACCGAATTTATGAGTCTACCGAGTTTAATGTAAAAAGTGACTTATCGAGTTTAGTGTAAATATGAGGCTTAGATATAGTATAAAAAGTTACTTAAGGCCATAAAATGATCATAGAATGGTTAGGATTGACTTTTGATTAAATTCGGTAGTAAATTACCGAATCTGTTTCTAATAGTCAAAATCGGTAAAGTCAACTGGTCAAAATCGGTAGTCAATAAAAGTCAAACTCAGTAAAGGTTAATGGTGAAAATCAGTCTAATTGTTTGGGGTTTTGTAATAATGTTGTTGCTTCATGATTGTAATGCTTATTGTGTGAATGTCTGTGAAAAACAAAACGATCAGCTTCTAGTATGCTCAAAAATTGACAAATAATTTTGGCAAAGAAACAAGTTTTCATGAATTTTATGCTATGGATCATATATATCTATTCGTAATTGTTTAAGTGGACTAAGTCATGTCCGGTTTCGACCGTTTTCTGCATTGAACAGAATGAGGAGTGAGTGACTTAGTGTCCATTCAATTATTGAATTAGATGTGTTTGTATTCATGGTTTAGGCTTCATAATCAAATGTGAAAGAATCAAAAGTTTTTATAATACCTGATTCTATGTTATCATTATAAAGAAAGTTTTTGTCAAAAGATTTCTGGAAAAACTTCTCAAAATTTGTTATCATGTCAAAATGATACTCTTTCACAAAACAATTTTAAGAAGTTGATGATTTCTCTTTAATTTTTCATAAAAGAGTCTTGATTAAAATCAAAGAGAAGTCTTCACTCATTCTTGAAAGAGTATCATGTCACAAAAAGGGGGTGGAAAAATTTTTTCTGGTGAGGTATCATTCTAAAAAATAGAAAGAGAAAGAGCTAAATTCATACAAAAAATGGGGTAAATCAACAGTGTGTTCGAAAAAGGAATTGTAGAACACACAAAATGGGAAATCAAAAGATAAAGCGGTTATGGCATGTGCCTAGAAAAGCAAGAACGAGCACATGGGAATAAAATGATCAAAATATGTTCAAAAAGAATTTCCGAACATAATAACAACAGACATAGTGGACAAAAGACAAAAATGTCAATTGAATTGTTTGTTATCTAACTCTCAATGTTTCATTATGTAATCCATCATCGGCACAACAACAACATGCAGCTGATGTTTATCCAGTATGAACTGTGACACTCCCAACAAAGATATGATCTTCTGGATGCTAACAAGAAGTTGATTTGAGCCATGTGCAATGACTACTAGAAAGCAAACTTCTGACGAATATCTCATGATTCTTCCATTACGATTCCAGCAATGCAGGCTTCTTCATCTATACTTGGATTTTATATCGGCCGTTATAGCATACTTTGAAGGAAGACGAATCAAAGTATAGGCTCAAGTTTATACTGGACAAGAAAGAACTTACTCTTACACTAGATGACTTCAGAACAATCTTTCATCTTCCACAAGCAACTAACAACAATCATAATTCATTCATGCCACCACCATCATTTTCTGACATGGTTCTATTCTACAAACAAGTTTTGGGATTTACAATGGAGCTGAAGACATCATCAAGTTTCAAGACATCTGGTCTTCTGCAGCCATGGCAAACGTTATGCAAGATATTCTCCAAATGCTTGACAACACGTGTCACTGGATGGATCAACTGCCGCTGCAGATAATGCAAATGATGTATTACTTTGTCAATAACATTCATGTGGATTATACAGAGTTACTATAGGAAGGATTTACTATTCCCTTCAGTATCCAACATTTTCGATTCCATATCCAAGATTTACAAGATATTGTCATCTATTTCATGACTATTTTTCCTGAAATCTCAAGACGTGCTCGAGACAAGTATCACAATCTTCAAGATGATGATATCATGAAGAATATTTTTAATTCAGGAAGACACAAAGACAAAGTTGGGATGCAAATACCAGCTTGGATGATCACTAAAGAAATGAAGCACACGGAGCATTATCGGATGTATGCGGAGGTGTTTGGGATAGATGTTCCTCTGACTCAGTCACAGCCGACTGAGTCTACCCAAGGAACGCATAGGACACCTAGCGCCCCTAGGTCACCTAACCCTAATAAGGAAGCAGCAGAGTCAAGTGCTCTAAGACGATCAATTATGATTCGTCTTCGTATCCCTGAAAGGAGATCCACACGTCTTACACCACCAGCTCTAGTGCCAAATGTTGACAAAGCAGATGAGATGCACTTTTACAAGATACATGTAAAGTTAGTCTTGTGGCATAAAAGTCGTGAGGAGCAGGAAGCAAGAGAAAATGTGGCACTAGTTGATGAGCACTTGGCATCTGAAGAAATTGAAAAGATGGTGGATGGACAATAGAATATTGTTGATGATAGTTCAATCCCTAGGAATGATGAATCAAATATTCTCAGCAATAGGATAGAGCCCAAGAGTAATAAGGAAAGTCTGGAGGTGGAGATTACTAAAGATAAGGAGGTGGAGATTACTAATGAGACTCTAGTGGTGGATATTACTAACGTTGTTATACTAGTGAATGTAAATGATGAAGATGAAGAAATAACTGATGAGGTGTATGACAATAATAGAAGGGTGAAAGGGAAGATTGTAGAGGAGGACCTAAGAATTACCAATTCCCACACAATTAGATCTCCTAGACTTACATACTAATCTTGTATCTTCGGATACTAAGAAACTCCAGGAATTAACGAATACTCATACTACATCATCATCAAGTTTACCTCACACAAAGTTATCTAAAACGAAACGACCTCTATCATTGTTCAAAACAAAACCTACTCGCTTTAAACGCTCTAAGAGCTTCTTTCAGGAGTTACAGGGATGTTATGCTTACTTGTTTGCACATCTAAGGGTGAGGTTCATGCCAAGGAAGTCATTCGATACACTTGCTGATAATCTTCATGATGTAATGGTTGAGACATTACCCACTATGGTAGATAAACATATTAAGGAGCAATTTATAAAGCAAGTTCCTGACCAAGTTCATAATCAAGTTCCAGTGTATGTTGCGGAAGGGTTGATTCTGGAGAGGCAAAAGGCTAAAGAAGAGACGAAAAGATTGATTGCTAAAGCTATTCTGCAGGAACGTGGAAATATTCAGGATCAAATTTCGACACAAATTGAGAATGCAATTGCCAATGTCATTCCTTCTCAAGTTGATGCATCCGTACGGAAGTTTATGTTGGACTATTCTTCATGATCATCCAGCATCACAAACATCCTCTGTTCCAGATCAACAATATCAACTGTACCTTGCTATGAAAGCTGATCCTCAATTGCAACAACAAGACATAGCAATATGGTTGGCTCTCTAGATGAAGTTTGAAAGAAATACGATACCACAAACTGCATGTAGAACTCCTGCCGTTCGCCAAGAGTCCGGCCGATCCTTATGTGATGTCATCCTGAGGGGGGAATAGTGCAAAGCGCAGGACGACACTCTGAGTATGAAGCTTATGTGATGGCGAGTCATCGTCTGGATAAGTTTTTTCAAGAGGCAAGCTCTATCAACTTTAGGTAATCAAGAGCAAGATGCTGATTTTGATTTTTGGACTGACTCTTATGCTTCAGATGATGATGAAATACCAATGAAGCAAGTATCACAAGACATTATGGAAGAAGTATCACTGACCATCGATGAATCTAAGCTGAGAAAGATGGCTGATGAGATGTTGAGACAGAGATGTACTTCAGGAGATGAGCATCAGTATCACATTGAATTCTTGTCTCTCCACATCCACGAAAGACCACACCATTAGTTCATAACTGTCAAAAATTTCATGAAGCTCAGCATTATCTACTGATTAATCAAGACCTTTTTGTATTTGAAGAAGGACATTCTACGAGCGAGAAGATTGTCTTGTCACTTAAAGTTTCTTGCGGTTATTATTAATGATGATGATATTGAAGAACGAACTTCCAGATGGGTGAATAAGTGTGTTCGAAAGTTTAATCCTTATGCTCGCTATGGTGTTGAACATTGGAAGAATCCTCATACGAAGATTTTCTACATAAGAAAACAGAAAGGGCCTGGAAAACCAAAGGAAGAGGTTTATTCGAACTCAAAGATTATTCAAGTTGTCAAGACATACTGGGAATTGGGTCATGAACACATGTTTATCAACAGAGATAGTCGAAAAAAAGAGCTAATAAATACCTAGTGTCAATATTTTATTGTGCCAGGACTACAATAATCTCAATAGAATGATATTGAGGACATATACCTTGTTGATTTGAATGGCAAGGTACCGGCTTATGCAGATACAGGATTGCTTGGTCTTTATCAGTATATCTTTAAAAGTAAGTGAAATGGCAAGAGTGCATGACTTCTAACTTGGATTTGAAAGATATCAAACAGAGGTTTAATCTTCTTCCCCCTCTCAAATGCCCCCAACTCGGACTTTCCCAGGAATTGAAGATCATGGAAATGTATTTCTATCATCTTGAGCTTGTGCATGGATATTATTTACAAGAATAGCAAGCAAGAGAAGAGGGTGAGGAGACATTCAGAGATCCATATGTTTTGTGAGGCACTTTAAAATAGAGTGCTTAGTAGACGGTCTGAAGATTTATTCATAATGATATCAAGTATTTGTTATGTACAAAACATCTCACTAAAGATGAGCAGAGTACTTAAAGTTGTTGAAGAATAGATTGAAGAGCTTGAGCATCGTAGACATTGAGAAGATTGGGAGTGTTCATGAATAGAAGACCTTGACCACGAGAGAATGCCGAATAATCGGACCTTTAGGGGGAGATTGTTAGGATTCATTAAAAGAGTCGATTATGTGGTTTGTGTTATTTGTCTCTTAGTCTTTCTTTTGTATGGTAAAGTCGTTTGTAATAAGTGTATTATGCTAAAAGAATGAAATAGCTTAATTACCAAGTCTAGGATAGAAATGTTAGTTAGGGAAAAATAAAGGAAGGAAGCCTCCTTCCTCTCACTATATATCCACCCCTCTATCTCCTTATTAGTGGGTGATGGCTTGTAACTACTCCTTCATTTTACCCTCAATTTTAATATCATTTGACATTTGAATACTTGTTATCCTATACTATTCTCTCTATGCATTTCATGATCGATATGGTTTGATTCAAGATAAACAGAGACCTATCAGCATTTTATCAAATTTTACTAACTTAACTTGACGTTTCCCATTAAGTCTAGAGCTTTCCAACTTAGTTCTTGACACTAACTTACCAGTAATATCAATTCTTTCTTTCTCTTAAGTTTCTTAATTTTCGCGTTCAATTCTAAAATTTCTTTCTTCTTAAAAGATCTCTTTTAGTTTTCCAAAACTTTAATTCTTGTTAATGATTTTGAGCTAATTTCACATAAATTATCATTTCTAATTGCATATATCGATATAAGAGAAGAAGCCTTATCACTATAATAAGAAGAGTTACATAGTTACCTCATTAGGGACGATTGAGCCCCGAGACAAAGTTGCATTCGTTAGTTGTGTCCTCAGGCGTATTTTGCTATCGCCTCCAAGAACTCCATAAAAGGCCTTGATCTGTGTTGCGAGGTGTTTTGGGGCAATTGCCAATGGAGATGATTTGGATCACCGAGCTAATGCATTTCCGATCACTCTTTCCTTTATCTCATCCTTTGTCGGAATGACTTTTTTTTTTCTCGTGGTTGCTAACAAATTTACCTTTTTCCGAAAGACCTTTTTAATGTACTTACGCCATAAACAATTCTTTGTCTTCACTTCTGGATGTCGAAGTTTCATCATCACTAGACTCTTTCTTAGCTTTTAAGGAAATGGACTTAACTCTTTCCTTTTTTGCCTCTATAGATTTTAGAATCTTTTTCCATGACAACTTCATGTACTTTTAGATTGCCGATAAGCTCGTCTAGAGCTAGTGATGACAAATCTTATGATTCTTCAATCGCCGTGACCTTTGCTCTCCATTTAGGATGTAGAGCCCTAAAGAAACTTCCTAAACATAGTTCTCTAGGAGAAACTTCATCAAGGAGCCTTTAAGACTAGTATTAATATTGTTAAACATAGCAAAGTATCAATAGATCTTCTTTAAGGTGTAAAATTATTCAGACTTGTTGAAACAAGAAGATCAATTTTATTATCCTTTACTTGGCTATTACCTTGATATGTGATTAACAATGATTGCCAAATATCTTTAGCCGTTTTACACATAAAAAATCTTTCATCTTTCTTTTTAGGTAAAGCATTATAAAGAACCATTTTAGCTTTATTATTTTTAGCAAGTTTCTTTTTAAGATTATCATCTTGTAGTTCAAAAGAAACTTCTTCTAAAGTTTGGGTAACTTTATTTTTAGCAACCGGTGGAAAATCACCATTCAAGATAATATGCCAAAGATCTAAATATTTTGCTTTCACATAAGTTTCGAATCTATTTTTCCAATATGTAAAACAATCGCTTTCGAGAAGTGGTGGTCTTTGCATAGATTGGCCTTCTAGGTATTTATCCGGATCCATAGATCAATTCAAGCTTTAATGTACAATATACGTTAAAGATCTTGGGTGACCTTGGCTTCTGATACTAATTGTGGATACTAGAAGGGGGGTTGAATAGTTTTTACCGTTGTATAAATAAAACTTAGATTGTCGACTTATGTGTATTCAAGAGATATACACAAGTGTATATGATAGCAAAGCAATAAGTAAATAAGTAATCTACAAAGTATAAATAAGTAAGGATAGGAAAGATCAATCCGATGACACAATGATTTATAATGGTTCGGCTATGAAGCTCCTCTTCGTCCTACTCCACTCCTCAAGTACCCAACTTGAGAGTTTCCTTCACTATGTCAACAAGCTCCCTTTAGGCGGAGAAAACCATACACGTCGCCTACACTTTTTTGGTACTAAGCTAAATACCGAGTTCTACTTTGAGATAGAACCAATCTAACACACTATGTATTTTGTGGCTTAAATACTAATCTATCATACACATATGATGCACACAACATACAACACAAGAGATACAAGATAAATGATTATCACAACCGTGATGACACAACTAAACTAATAACACTTGAAGCTTCACGTCTTCGTTAGTGCTCTTCACTAAAGAGTGGAATGAGTTGATCACTTGTAATAGATCATGAAACAAGTATAATGATCAAAGAATATGAAAATGATAAAAACTAAAGAGAAAAATATTTATAACATTCTGTGTTTTCAAGTCATTAACGACGATGATAAATCTACTATGTATCTTTTGTATTGTACACGTTTGTTTTAAATCGTAAACGTTAAGCTAAATCGCGTAGGCTAAAAATTAGCGTTCAATGTAAACGGGCATCAAACAATTAAGCGTTTACATCAAGCAAGTATTAAATAATTATTTGAGAATAACTTATGTTCCTTTGTTTACTTTTATTTTTACGGTTACGTAAATTTATGTACGTTTAGCGTAAGGACGTTTAGGAATGCACGGAACCACGTTAATAAATCTACGCTTCAACAACGACCCACAATTGTTTGTTTTTTTTATTTTTTTTAAAACCCAAAAATTAACCCTAAAAAAGTTTTTTTTGTATTAAACTTTACCCAAGTAAATGTTGCTAGTCACTTTGTACACTAGAAAATAAAATAATACACAAATGCATGCAAGTAAACATCTTTTATGAAAATATACAAATTGTAACTTTCATATATGTAACTAGATAATGTGTTAAATAACAAAAGGCTTCTAGAACCCTTTTCCCTCCCCCTATCCCACGGCATAACAACACCATTTAGAGACCAAGAGCACACAATTTGCTTACCACTTGGTCTTTGTACCTCACTTGCATTAAACATAACCTTACCATGTTTCTTTGACCAAGAACCAAGATCCTTAAAACCCTCATTGTGTCTTGGACCAACTATTGCAATCTTTTGACTCTCCTAACTCTTATATGTACTAGTATGCAAGAGATAGAACACATACATGCAAAATACTTTAGTAAAAATCAAACTATCCTCCCCTTTTACCCCTCTTTTAGCCCACGGCTCAACCCCCCCTATAAACTATCCATACTAAATTTTTTCATCATTTTATTTACACATTTCATTTCATATTAAGAGTCCCTAAGTTATTTCCAAGCATTGGCTAACCATTTTCAAGCATTAATCAAGAAAAGAGAAGTTAGGGTTTTCACTTGGAAAACTAGGGTTAATATTGTGCAAGCTTTGGTTTCTAGTCTAAACAAGGGTTTAGATTGTGTTAGTCATCATCTTCATTCACCATAAGGTCATCTAGAACTCTTTATGATCTTACATTTATCATTATATGTATATGTTAGTTTTATTATAGCTTGAATCACCATTTAGGATTTTGATCATGTAAAAAGGAGTTTTTACTTGTTGTCATCATAATGTACACTTTTATATATCTTATGATGTTAATGACATCATGTTAAAATGGACACATAAGTGATTTACACTCTTGCTTAAGCATAAAAATGATTATGTATTAATTAGGGTTTATAAAGTTATGTAGGTCCAGCCCTAGATAGATCTTTACGCCTGTTGAGATGGCAGAGCACTTATGTAATCACAAGCAACTCTAAGAGAGACTCTAACAAATGAAACTATTGTTTACGCAGAATATAAACAACAGAGTTAAAGAATTACTAAAACCACGATCCTTTATGGATCTTTTCTATTGATAATGAAAGTGTTTTTCTGATCGATCAATCAGTTATCTTCATCCAAGCCGTAATTTTCTTAAATACACATGAAACCCTAACTAAAAGCTAAAGTGATAAGTGTTATCACTTCCTAGGATATCTCATGCATATCCTTATTACTAACTATACTATTATCCTTACCAGTAGGAACTACACTACCAGCAGGAACTTTTTACTCTACCAGTAGGAACTACATACCTACTAGTAGTAACTCTCTATTACAAAATTCCTAACAATCCTCCCCTAAACTTGAATTTGACACAGTTAACTTCAAGTTTCTAGATAGATCTTTCGTTGAAATCACCAGAGGATTGAACAGCAACATCTTGAAACCGACTCCAAAAGCAACCTTCATATACTTTGAATCAGCAACAAGAAAATCAGCATCTAAACATGAACTGCAACAGGACCACCACAGCTACATGAATGGGTTTGATGAGCCTTTACCAAGTAGCCATTCACTCTTGGGCTAGTCAGTCCATTGGCACCCAGAAAGGGTTAAATCCATGGAGGACTGAAACCATTTTTAACTCTATTTATTATTGTAAACCTCATAAATAAAATAGAACTTCAATACGAGAACGTGCTCGAAAGAGATCGACTAAAAACGGAGCTATAAAAACGAATAAATACGACGTTTACCGGGTTTTACGATAACATAACTTATAAAAATAACTTTATAACTAGTGTGAAACAGTACAAAGAACTTTTATTCAGAGGATCAAAAAATATGAAAATGCAAATTATGATAACTCTACCTAATACGAAAGCAGTGGTCTTTAAGAAACGTCAAAATCGGGCTAAAACCGCGAAAGTTACCCAGTTTAACTACAACGTAATTATAAACGTTTTAAACTACTTAAACCAATTTTTCCAAACAATTAGATGGTGATTAAGCATATAGAATTATATGTTGTTATCAAATACTATATTACTAAGGGAATTTTTCATATGAGCCTCTACGGGTGGCTATCGACGAGTTGCTGGATTTACGATTTAAAGTGTCCTAGCTCCTCATACGTTCACTACATGACCTCTTAATTATGATAGCCCGAACGATAGTATGATGTAAATAACAAAACCTATATATGAGTGTTAGTTAATGCAAGAAGTACATGGTACATATACGACCGTAAATTAAATAGGGTTTGCATCTGACAATGTGCTTGACAGCGTTATCTGTGATATTTGGATTTCCATAACTCAAGGTTGAGTTCATAGCCCCACTTTTACGATTCAATGATCTTATAACTATGGGTGGAAACCATGCTTGTTTTATAAATTTTGGACAGGCAAGTGGATATTTTATATGATTACATTTTTTGCCTAAGTAGCGCTAACCCAATTGAGCCCATTATCAGATTGTCAAATTGCATAGATGTAGTTGTTAATTACATTATGTGAGCGCGAATGTTATGAATAGATCTATTTGGGTAAACGGACCTCCCCGTACGGTGACGAAATCTATCACCGGGAACGAACTTATAAAATGTCGAATTGGGATTGTTTCTTCTGTTAAACATCTAATCGGAGCAGAAAATTGCAATATAATATATTGCAAGAAAGATGGTCGTGCTTACAAGTCAATGAGCTTAGAAAAATGTAATCTGGTATATGTGATGTCTGCAATTGTTGCATATCATTGGGGGAAAGTCTTGCGGTCCTGCATATTATGATTTATCAAACCTATGAATTCACCAACATTATTGTTGATATTTTAAAGCAATGTTTTTCAGGAGATCAGTAAGCATAAGGTGCCAAGGATACATTGGTGATTTTGTTTTGGGATGTCATGCTAAAGATATGGTTGTATTATGTTTTGGGAAACTCATGTGTTGTGAACCAGTATCTTTGTAATAATAATAAGGAACAAGTTAAAGCTTCGTGCTATTAGTACAACTATTTTGTTAAATCCAATAATCAATTATAAAACGACATATTGGACGTTCATTATAAATCTTGTGTTTAATGATCTATGAAGTTAACACGCCCCTGATATCCTTAATCCGCTGCGAACACATTTTTTTTAGGGGTGTTACAGATTGGAATCACAAGAGTCAATTGTTATAGAGAACCAGGTCCAAATGTTTTTTTTTTGCTGACTTTATAACCGTTTCAAACAATTGCATTCAATAAAAAGCGTTTTTATGGTACACTATTGTTGATTATGTTAGTTGAGGACTAGATGCATTCATAATTGATACACCTGGAATAAATTAAATTACGTATATTACAATCATAGCCTAGATATAATATACTCATATAAGTTATTTCTTGCTGACACAGTAGTCCATGTCCAGCTAATTCCGTTGTTACCTATACTTCTGTTCACTCTGAGGCACGATCTTGGAGTATTCCATCTAAGGATCCTTACGAGGAGGCTGCCCGACAGTTGGTGGAGCCGGCACCACGTTCTCCAAAGTATGTACCTGATCCCATGGAGCTGGAGGGTTCATGTACATGTTGTACATTCCATAGCCTGAGCATCAGAGGACTTAGTGCCAGCTGAGATGTGCACCTACACCTCCACTACACCATTCTTTTATCTCCACGAATCCGACCCCACGTACAAGAGCACCATAGCCAGATGAGAGCTACAGCACCATCCACCTATCATTCACTACTCCCATCATGGGGGGGGGGGCAAGGGACCCCACCATTGTTACCTATCCCACTACCTGCACCATCCACTAGCTGTAGAGCTGATATTCCCGAGGCTGACAACGCCGCCCTCGTTAAGAGGCTACTAACTTACACTCTAGACCTAGTTGTGAGGTTGGGGAGAGTTCAGCTGCTTGCTGCTAGTGAGAACAGCCAGACCCACTATGGCCCAAAAGAGTCGATTACAGTTCTGTAGACACGATTGAGACCAGGTTCGAGATACTGAGAGAAGGATGAATGACTGCCTTGAGATGGTCCAAATGAGGGTCAATAACCAGTAATTACGCAGTAGAGAGAGTTCGAGTTTTACTCAAACATCATGATAGCCTAGAAGGATCGTGCAGCGTGAGAGCTTAGATTGAGATATTGAGGAAGAGAGACTTACTACGAGAAAGAGAGTATTCTGACCTGTCAGACATTGGCTAGGTCTGAAGCTTACTGCAGGGCATTAGAGGCACGAGTTACAGTGTTAGATACTGAGGTGCGTCGCCACTAGTGGCAGCGTCAGGCTGCAGATGATTTTGATGTTCGGCATATCATGCCTACCCAGGCCTTGGAGGCTGGAGTACGCGTTGACACATTAGAGGACACTTGTAGCAGTTCCTAGACTTTGGTTATGATTGTAGCTACTATGCAGTCTGTTAAGTTTTTATGGTTAACTCCCAGCTAGCAGAGATCGGTATAAGATCTTTTGTTTTGATTAGCTATCCGGTATGGATCTTTGTCTTTTGATTAGCCAAGTTGTATAGCCTACTCAGTGTTTACGGATAACTTCCCGGCTAAGTAGGCTCTAGGTTGATTTTCATTTTGTACCTAGTGATAGGGAAGTCAATTGTGTACCAAACAGATGCATGATATTTCCAGATAATATATGGAATGGATGTATTATGTTAATGTCGTCTTGTGTTGTTGGTTTATGTTTCACTGTGTGAGTGATCTTATTTTATTTATGATGCATATGTTATGTCACGTTATGATTGTATTAAAATCTAACGGGTATTGTATTTTCTTGTGATTGAAGAAAATGGCACCAAAGCGAACCACAAGGTCAACACCAGCCCCAACAGCAACCACCACAACTGTTACTGAGGCACAACTTCAGGCCTTAATTGACCAAGGAGTTGCTGCTGCAATGGCTGAAGCAGAAGCAAGTAGAGTTAGGAATGGCTATAACAGCAATGGTTCAGGACCAAGGCCAGCACAAGCTGTTCGCGAATGCTCTTACTCGGAATTTCTGAAATGCAAACCTTTGGACTTTAAAGGCACTGAGGGAGTCGTCGGACTCACTCGATGGTTTGAGAAAATGGAGTCTGTGTTTAGCATTAGCAATTGCACAACATCTTGTCAAGTCAAATTTGCGACTTGCACTCTACAAGACGATGCTCTTACATGGTGGAACGCCCATGTTAAGACCACTACCCCCGAAGCAGCTCATGCCATGCCATGGGCAACACTTAAGAAAATGATGACTGATAAATACTGCCCGAGGGGTGAGATCAAGAAGATTGAGACTGAGATGTGGAATCTTAAGGTTATAAGGCAACCGATGTTTGCCCTATTGTCGAACGATTTTAGCAACTACCTTTGATGTTTTTCCAGGATGTTTCTTAGAACGAGATAGACAAATGAAAAGTATACCGGTGAGCTTGCCCGATATGATACATGCAAGTGTAATGGCATCAAATCCTAAAAACCCCAGGGCACGAGCTATCGAGTTTACAACTGAGTTGATGGATGAGAAGACCCAAGCCTATCTGACGTCCAGGAAGAAAAGAAAATAAGGTAATGATGTCTTCCAATGAACAATCAAAACTAACCAACAACAGAACCCAGGCCAGGCCATACACTGTATGCAATAGTGACAGGAAACCCATACGCCGGCCTTAAACCCTCTGTGTTCCATGTGTAATTTACAATCAATGAAGGTGCCTTTGTCCACCTAGGGTGCAATAACTACAAAAAGGTTGGCGCCATACTGGCCAAGTTGTAGAAGTAAGCCGACCTGCAAATGACTAACAACACCAACCGTCAACGTACAACAATAACAATAATCAGAAGGAAATAGGTTGCTATGAGTGCGGAGCTCAGGTCATATTAGAAGAAACTGCCCAAAAAAACTAAAAACAAAAGTACCGTGGGTAACAATTTGGGAAAGACAGGTGCTCCAGCGAAGGTGTATGTGGTTGGAAATACGGTGGGCAAACCCAGACAACGTCGTTCGGGTACGTTCCTCTAGAACAACCGCTATGCATAAATTCTTAAGTGATACGGGTGCGATAGAGAGTTTTGTGTCTATCTGCATTTAGCTCCCAAATTGACATCACGCAATATACCCTAGATCACTATTATGATGTCCGAACTAGCGTGACTGTAGAATAAATTGGTTTAAACACTATCCTTAGTGGGATGCACCCATTAAACTTCCTAACCCATCCAGTTCAACATAAACCATAAAGCCTGTAGAACTTGGTAGCTTCGATGCTATAATCGGTATGGATTGGTTGGCGAAGTACCAAGCGATCATTGTGTGTGCCGAGAAGCATTGTATCGCAAATCCTCCTGGAGAAATAAAACCTTAATCATACACGGTGATGGAAGTAACCAGGGAAATGTGACACGATTAAACATCATTTCGTGCACTAAAACGCAGAAGTACATGGAAAAAGGATTTCCTATCTTTTTGGCACATGTTACTACAAAAGAGGTTGAAGACAAGTCGGAGAAGAAGCGACTTGAGGACGTACCAATAGTTCAAGACTTTCCTGAAGTATTTCCTGAGGACTTGCCGGGTCTTCCTCCGACTCGACAAGTGGAGTTTCAAATTGATTTGGTACCTGGTGTTGCACCTGTAGCACGGGCACCTTATCGATTGGCGCCTTCCGAAATGAAAGAGTTATCGGAGCAACTGAAAGAGCTGTCCGACAAAGGCTTTATAAGACCCAGTTCCTCACCCTGGGGAGCTCCGGTCTTGTTTGTCAAGAAGAAGGATGGATCATTCCGGATGTGCATTGACTATCGGGAATTAAACAAACTAACAGTGAAGAACCGTTATCCACTCCCCAGAATTGATGATTTATTTGATCAGCTTCAAGGGTCGAGTGTCTACTCGAAGATCGACCTAAGGTCAGGTTATCACCAACTGAGGGTTCGAGAAGAAGACATTCCGAAGACTGCCTTCAGAACTCGTTACGGCCATTACGAATTTCAAGTTATGCCGTTTGGTTTGACAAACGCACCTGCCGTATTCATGGACCTTATGAATCGGTGCGAACACCCATATCTGGATAAATTTGTGATTGTCTTTATTGACGATATTCTGATATATTCGAAGAACAAGCAAGAACACGAAGAGCACCTTAAGCTAATCTTAGAGTTGCTTAAGAAAGAGGAGTTGTATGCCAAATTTTCCAAGTGTGAATTTTGGATTCCTAAGGTACAGTTCCTCGGTCACGTGATTGATAGTGAAGGAATTCATGTGGATCCAGCCAAGATTGAATCCATTAAAATTGACATCCCAAGTTTCACCAATGGAGATTCGTCAATTTTTAGGTCTTGCTGGGTATTAATTATCGAAGATTTATTGAAGGTGTTTTGTTAAAAGATTGCCAAACCATGAAACTAAAGCTTACCAAAAGAAGGTCAAGTTTGTTTGGAAGTTATAAACAAGAAATCAGCTTTCAACTTTTGAAGCTAGAAATTATATGCAGTGCAACCAATCCTTAGTCCTTACCAGTAGGAAGCGAAGATTTCATCGGCAAACTGCGATCTTCAAAGAATGGTTTGGCCGCTGTGTTGAGCAAAGAGAAAAGTGATTTATTATGCATCACGCATAACCAGTTAAAAACATCATGAGAAGAACTATACAAACTCAGATTTGGAAACTTGGAGCAGTATTGTTCGCTCTCAAGATTAGAGGCACTATATGTACGGAACCAAGTGGATAGTGACATGATCATAAGAGCTTACAACACTTTCTTGAATCTGAAGGAACTAAACAAGATACAACGGTTTCTTGATTGGTTAGAGTTTTGTCTTAGTGATTACGATTGAGCAATATTCGTTATCACACCCAGGGAAAAGGCCAATGTCGTGCTGAAGCTTTGACAGTGAAAGAACAGTAACCACCGATAAGAGTTCGAGCCTTATTTTAGACTAATAGTTTGGACCTTCCCAAACAAATCTTGAATGCACAAACTGAATCACAGAAACCAGAGTAACATCAAGAATGAAGATGTTTGGAGGAATGATTGGTTGAAAATGGCTAAAAAAATCCAAGGCGATTAGGGACGGAAAAGTTGGAACCCCGTGCGGATGGAACCCTATGCCTCAAATGGCAAGGAGTTGGCTACCTTGTTAATGGCGATTTGCTAACGGTGAATCATTCACAGACCCACAAATCAAAATACTTCTGATACATCCGTGTCTGACAAGATGGTACAAGTAAGAAAAAGCTATATTGGTGGCCCAATATGAAAGCCGACATCGCCATCTAATGTTACAAGTGTTTGACATGTCTAAGTCCAAGGCTGAACAGTCAAGAGTCTAACAGGATTTTTGGTACAACCCAAGATACCTGAATGGAAGATGGACAACAACATATTGATTTTGTTACTTCAAGCTTTATAAGTCGTCGCAAGGCTACGAAAACCAAATACCATTTGTGATGATCGCTATGACCACGTCACACAGTCTGCAATCTTCACACCGATGAGAGAGACAGATCCTTTGGATAAACTTGCAAGAATGTACCTAAAGGAGGTGGTCACGAGACATGGAATAATTGTCTCAATCATTTGTGATCGTGACCCTAGATTTGCCTCCAATTATAGAGGTCACTTCAGAACGCTTTGGGTACTAATTTGGATATATTACTGCGTACCATCCACAAACAGACGGGCAAAGCGAGAGGACCATTCAAACTCTCGAGGATATGCTGCGTGCTTGTGCGATCGATTTTGGAAAGGGTTGGGTTAACCATTTGCCATTAGTCGAGTTTTCATACAACAATAGCTATCACGCTAGCATCAAGGCCGCACCATTCGAAGCACTTTATGGTCGAAAGTGTCGTTCACCTGTTTGTTGGACTGAAGTTGGAGAAGCTCAAATCCTCAGTCCAGAACTAATTTTTTTTTCAAAGACCACTGAGAAAATCATCCAGATCAAGCAAAGGATGCAAGCCGCTCGTGATCGACAGAAGAGTTACGCCGATCTGAAGCGTAAACCGATGGAATTCCAAGTCGGGGATAAAGTTATGCTTAAAGTCTCGCCTTGGAAAGGGGTCGTACGTTTTGGCAAACGGGGGAAGTTAAACCCCAGGTATGTTGGACCTTTCAAGGTGTTAGAAAAGGTTGGAGAGGTTGCTTACAAGCTCGAGCTTCCTGAAGAACTGAGCAGAGTTCATAATACATTCCATGTGTCCAACCGGAAAAAGTGTCATATGCCGACGTACCATTAGCCGTTCCGTTGGAGGGTTGACTTTCTCTTGATGACAAGCTCATTTGTTAAAGGAACCATTAGAAATAGTGGGCCGTGAAGTTAAACGATTGAAGCGAAGCCGGATCCCATTAGTCAAGGTTCGATGGAACTCCAAGAGAGGTCCTGAGTTCACGTGGGAACGTGAAGACCAATTCAAGAAGAAATACCCCACTGCCTATTCACCAAGACCGTACCGTCGTCAAGTCGGCATCGTGAGCCTGAGGATAAGGCTCTGTTTAAACTGTGGAAGACTATTAACACCTTTGTTTCAGTCATTGACGACGTCGATAAATACCACTAATGTACCTTTTGTATGTGTACAGCGTTTGCTGTAATTTCATGTAATAAGTAAAATCCGCGATAAGCTAAAAATTATGCGTTCAAAATGTAAACGGCAACAATCGATTAAACGTTTACATAATCATGTACTAAATAATTATTTTGAGAATAAATTATGATCCTTTGATTCATTTATATTTTTATCGATACCGTAAATTGAAACGTATACGCGATAAATTAAGATTAGGCTTACCGGAACTCACAAAAATTACTTCTACGCATCAACAAATACCTAACGATTGTACCCAACCACTCAAAGTGTTTATTAAATTCACTTAAGTTAACAATATTTTCACTTTTTGAACTATTATAAAATAAAACATTACACAAATGCATAAATAACACCTTTATTTATAAAAGCAACAACTAGAAAACTTGTCATAAAATTTCCACTAGACAATATGCGTTAAATTACAAAGGACTTCTAGAAGCCTCTTCCCCTCCTATCGGCCGCGCTAAACAACAACAAGTATACGGAGCACACAAACAATCACTAACCACTTGGCTTTGGTACTTCACTAGTTCATTAAACACACCTATACCTTGTTACTTTGACTCAAGACATGAAAACAAGAACCCTTGAAACCCTCATCTTGCTCTTGGACTAACTATTGAAAACTTTTGACCACTCTAACCCTTATAAGTGCAAGTAACACACAGATAGTATGCATACACTTTCACACTTAACCAAAAACCAAACCAAACCCTCTCCTTGCCCCACTTTTGGCCACGACAAGAAACACCCCTTTTGGATAATCCATATCAATTTTTCTACAACCCATACACACTTATACACATCATATCTAAGGTATTCTAAGATGGTTCCAAGCATTGGTTAACCATATTCAAGCTTTAATCAAGAAAAGGGAAGCTAGGGTTTTCACTTGGAAAACTAGGGTTTTCATTGTGCAAGCTTTGATTTTAAGTCTAAACAAGGGTTTAGCACTTGATTGTCATCATCTTCATACATCATAAGGTCATCTTGAACTCTTTATGATCTTACATTTATCATTAATATGCATATGTTAGTTTCATTATAGCTTGAATCACCATTTAGGATTTTGATCATGTAAAAAGGAGTTTTTACTTATTGTCATCATAATGTACACTTTTAAATATCTTATGATGTTAATGACATCATGTTAAAATAGACACATAAGTGATTTACACTCTTGGTTAAGCATAAAAAGGATTATGTATTAATTAGGGTTTATAAAGTTACATAATATGTTACAAGTATAAGAAAGGCATAATGACATATTATGTTGCTTATGGGACTTTTAATCTGTTAACTTGAAACACTTAAAATAAAGTCATATTAGTAAGAAAATACACTTGAACTTTAGGGTTTATATGTGAAAAGGGTTTATTTAACGTATAAACTTGGAGTAAAAAGGCTACTATGGAAAGTTAAGGACTTAAAAGTGTTTATATGGACTTGGTAATTTGGCATAGGAGGACCATTTTAGACTATGGACTCTTATTATATTAACACTTATGACATATATAAATTATAAGGGCTTGTGGTAAAGTTATAAAGTGGTAAAATATAAATACAAGGTTTAAAATGGACTTAATAGGTCACCCAAACTTTCTGTCCAATAGTGGTATAGAAATATACTTATTTCTTAGTATTTTTATATAAAATAATCGACTCATGAGATTCTGAAAAAATAAGAAAACTTGTCGAACGGTAATTAATAACGAAAAAGTTATGGGTAAAAAAAGTTATACGATTAATATAACCAGATTTATAAAAGAATTTTTATAAAAAACCTTTTTATTAAAATTATTCAAACAACAGTTTTGTATTTTTTAAACCAATTATACACCATTTTTAGGATTCCAAAGTGATAAGATCGTATTTTTCAATTAAAATGAACAGTTATGATTTCGCGAATTTACGATAATTATACTTTTAAAAAACTATTTTTATAAAAGTTACTGTTCATGACAGAAATATTTATTTTTTTAAACCTCATAAATAAATATAACTTGCAAATAAGAGAACGTGCTCGAAAGAATCACTAAAAACGGAGCTATAACGAATAAAATATGACGTTTACGGGTTTTACGATAATTAAAACTATAAAATAACTCTAGAAATGGTTTTATGAACAGTAAAAAGTACTGTTCATCACGAGGGTCCAAAAATATGACAAATGATCAAATTATGATAACTTGTCCTAATACGAAAGCGTGGGCATAAGAAACGTCAAAATCGGACTTAAAACGCGAAAGTTACGCCGGTTTTACTACAACGATAATTATAAACGTTTTAACTAATTAAACACAATTTTACCAAAACCATTAGTTGGTGATTGAACTATATAGAATTATATGTGGTTATCAAAGTACTATATTACTAGGGAGTTTCATAATGAGGCCTCTTCAGAGTGGCGTATCGACGAGTTGCTTAGCTTTCGATTGTCAGTGTCCTAGCTCCTCATACGTTCACTACATGACCTCTTAATTATGATAGCCCGAACGATAGTATGATGTAACTAACATAGACCTGTATATGATGTTAGTTAATCAAAGCGATTAGTGCTTATACGACCTATGTTAATTTAGGTTGCATTCGATCATTTACGTGACGCTTTATCTGCGATATTTGGATTATCAGAACTCAAGGTGAGTTCATAGCCCCACATTTTTACGATTTCAATGATTTATAACTATGGGGTGGAAACATGCTTTGTTTTATAAATTGGACGCAAGTGGATATTTTATATTGATTACATGTTTGCCTAAGTAGCGATAACCCAAGTTGAGCCCATTATCATGAACTGTCAATTGCATAGATGTAGTTGTTAATTACATTATGTGAGCGCGAATGTTATGAATAGATCTATTTGGGGAAACGACCTCCCCGTTCGGGTGACTAGCTATCACCGGGAACGAACGTATAGCATGTCGAATTTGGGGATGTTTCGGGTTAAACATCTAATCGGGCAGAAATTGCAATATATATTATTGCAAGAAAGATCGTCGAGCTTCAGTGTCATGAGCTTAGGAAAATGTAATCTGATTTTGTGATGTCTGCATGTGTTGCATTATCACGGGGAAAGTCTTGCGGTCCTGCATATTATGATTTATCAAACCTATGAATTCACCAACATTATTGTTGACGTTTTAAAGCAATGTTTTTCAGGAGATCAGTAAGCATAAGGTGCCAAGGATACATTGGTGATTTTTTTTGGGAAGTCATGCTAAAGATATGGTTGTATTATGTTTTGGGAAACTCATGTGTTGTGAACCAGTATCTTTGTAATAATAATAAGGAACAAGTTAAAGCTTCAGGCTATTTGTATCAAATATTTGTTAAATCCAATGTATCAGTTTTAAAACGACTTTTTGGTCGTTCTATATATATCTTGTGTTATTGATCTGAGAAGTAACACGCCCTGGACCCTTATTCCGCTGCGACCCGATTTGGGGGTGTTACAAGTTGCCTCTCAAGAAGCGCTTTTCTTTATTTATGAATGACTCGAAGTTACACGTCTTTACGTGACTTCATGAATGCTTATGTGTCCATAAATGAGCCATTCTTTCATACTTTCATCCACTTGGTATTTGGGGCATAGGTTTAGGCAATTTTTGTACATTAGCTTATTCTTCTCATAGGGATGCCTAAGTCCGTTCATCAAATCACGTTGGCTAAGTTCTAACAGTGGTGGGATCTTGCTCCATTTAAAGTTTCTGAGCCTAGGTATTGTACGAGGCATCCTAAATATGTAAGTGTCAAAGATCTTAGTGAATGAGACCAATCCCTTAGCGACATCATATTTGAGCTTAGTGATTTTTCAAAAGGGTTTGCCCATCAAGATTTCTGCCATATCGCTCATGATAAATTCTCCTATGTCCTCTAATACCACAAAATTTGTGATATAGGTAAAACTCCTCACAAACACATAAACATCCTTAACAATGGAAACTAGGTTCTTTCATGTGCCCTCTAGTCCTTCTACCACTATTATGGTATAGGCTTTACATGAGATAATATTCATTGGTAGAAAAGGGTCAAGATAGGCAGTAAACTTCCTAAAGCCAATCATGCATTGGAATGCTAGGTCATCCCCGTCGAAACTTTTAATTATTCTTTCTCGGCGTAGTACTCCAGCATTCTCGTACTTACTCATTTCATTAAGAACTTCGCCGTCATCCAAATCATTATCTGAATGAGGAAAGGGAGAAACAAGGGGTGTATCTACCGATTCGTCATCAAACTCATAGTCATTCATATTAGTCTCATTAGGTTGATTGGCAAAGTGGTTAAGAAATTGTTCAATACTTTCTAATCGAGAGTCA
>BQNB010110218.1:0-22597 GCA_026074375.1 Tanacetum coccineum
AACACTGACGTTTGAATCTACATTTAAAAGGTTAGTAATAAACAACAGATATGGACAAAAGTGTCTTTGTCACTTCGTCGAATATGGTTGCAATAACCATGGTTCCCCGTTAATCAGTATAAATACTGCATGTGATCAGATAGAATTCATATGAATCTTCTTGATAGGGTTTCATAGTTGTACTAGCCATTCTCGTTACCGGAGCGTCTCAAAGCAAACCACACGGTAAGAGTGAATCAGATAGTTACTATCTTTTTGATTAAGTCGTCAATTCATTTTACTAGAACAAGTTTGATTTACATAGAATCACACCATCGTTTCTTTCCAGTTGACACAAGCTTGATTCATATAGAATCTTGCAAGTTACCTACCAAGAGCTTGTTTGATGTTGGCTCAAGCAGGATTTCCATCTTCACTGTGAATACTTAAGTATCACTCGGATGTTCTGGCAAGATCTCAAAGATAATGCGTAGGACTCTTTGTTATAGCTTGTGAACTTTATGGTGTTCAACAAGTGTATTTTGACATTGTGTCCTAATGAGATTTATAATTTGATCTCTTCTGGCTCTAGACTCGATTTGTGCACTTTGGTTTTAGTAATCGGAGGCTGGAGCAGACTGCCACCTATCAATATCAATAGTCTTAGAGTGAGATGTCGATAGATAACATGTGTATCTTCGTGATAAATGAGACAAGTTTCTTTTGATAGAAAATCGAATGGCTGGGAAGGGTTGTGCATTGCATCACTAGGTCCATGATGTCGTCTTCAATATCAACAATCATTTTTGTGATTTTGATAGATTATGTATTGACCCGGTTTTTGCGTAAGTTATGTGGAGGGCTGCTTTGTTTTCACCCTTTTTCCATACATTTCTTTTTAATTCTTCAACCCCTTCAATGTTTACCAAGACGTCATCACTAACACCTTGTTGTGATTGTTCCAGTGTTAGCTCAACCTTAGTCGGCATTATTCCCTTATACTTATTCTTCTCCAATCATACCTAAGGACTGCTATTTCTAACTATGGATTGTCCTTGGGTAGATCCCTCCGGTTCTGGTTGGATCATAGGACTTATTCCTAACCTAACCACCTTATGACTTCAGAATCATCATGAAATTAATAGGTTGTTGGGTATGAGATCGAATCATAAAACCATTTTTATTTTCAAATACTCCCCCTACACATGTGCTCCGAGATTCGAAATTATTTAGCACATGAAGGAAAAAGTTGCACTTAGAGTCTCCAAGATCACATTTTTCTATATATCATATTTTAATCACATTTTCTCCCCTTATTTTAAATAATAAAACAGTTAGTATTTGAAATACCAATTGATTAAAATTTGACATGAAAAATTCCATAAGGAGAAAGATTATACTACGATATTGCATGAATTCATTTTCTTGATTGCCCCCCTTCAACAGTATATGTGGGATACCAATATTTATTAAAACTTGACATTGGAATGAAAAATGGATATGACACCACAAAATGTTAAAGACAGAGTGAGATGCCTTAGTGAACAATGTATTATTATTAATTGACATTTTAAGTTTTGCTGGGATTCTAAAGCTTCTACAAGTTAATATTGTTGGCTCAAGATTAATACTGCTAGTGAAGACTTAATGTTGTTAATGAAGATTGAAGAAATAAGTCTAAGTCTTTAGTACTGCTAGCTTTGTAGTTAGTACTGCCAGTACAATGTTTGTACTGCCAGTAATAGTTAGTACTGTTAGTTAGTATTAGTACTGCTAGTGTATTGTATTAGTACTGCTTATGAGATATGCATGAGATATCTTAGGAAAAGATATGCATGATCTCTATACACGTTTTGTAAAGCCCATTAGGGTTTCCTTGGTGTATAAAAGGAACCCTAGTCATAGTTAGTCATATATAGATCAATATAGTTCTACACAGATCAATAGAGATTGATTAGCAATCATAGTTTTTGTAATCTGTAACCTAGGCAGATTCAAGTTATAATATAAAGTTCTTTTATGATTCTTAATATTGTTCTTCTTAGCATTATTGATTAGTTTCCGCATAATCAATAGTGTTCAAATCAGTGTTTCATTATTGTTGCTTTAGAATTATTTAAAGAAACAAACCCTTTACAAGCTAAAGGATAAGATCTATTCAGAAAAATGATCGAACAAGTGGTATCAGAGCATGTGTGGAAACTCTGAATAAGAAGAACTCCATTATTTGAAGCAGATTTACAATCAAGCTCATCAAGTTCTTTTGACAAAGAGGTACAAAAATGTTCTAAACAATGACTTAAATCTTTTAAAACTCTTCAAAAGAATTATGATAGTGAAAGAGAAAAACATAGCAGAGCAAGACTAGAAATTTAGGGTTATGAGTTAGCCTTAGAGTCACTGGAATCTAGGATACTTGTACATGAAAATAATGAACTGGCTTGGGGTGAAAAATATGAGTTTCAAAACTAAGAGCTTAAATGCAGAGAAATAAAAATTAACAACCTTAACCTAGAATTAGAGAAAGTTGTTAAGGAAAGAGATGATTTAAAAGTAAAGATAGAAAAATGGGAAGAATCGTCCAAGAATCTTGATGAATTACTAAACAATCAAATGAGTGCAAGAGATAAAACCGGTCTAGGATATGACACACACTTGAATGAAATGAGTAACAATTCTAAAACTGATAGTGAGATTAGTTTGAGTGTTTTTAATGTCAGAACTAGTGATGAAGAGTCCATACTAGCTAATGATAGGTTTTCCAAAGTAGATGGGTATCATGCTATTCCCCTTCCTATAACAGGGAACTTCCTAACCCCAAGAGATGACATATCATTTGTAGGTTTAGATGAATATGTCATTAGGAAGAAAATAATTGATTAAAAAACAACTGATCTTAATACTAAAACAAGTGAGACTATAGGTAAAACAAATGAAGCAAATACTTAAAAACCTAAGATAGTCTATGAATCAGTTAACAGAGATAAAGTTATCATTGGGGATTGGAACTCAGATGATGAGGATGATGTGTCTAAAGAGCAAACAGTTAGTTCTGTTAAGACTGATGAGACTTAAACAGTTAAAACTAGAGTTGATAAAAATGGTCAAACTTCTCAGAAACAAGGAATTGGATTTAAGAAATTAAAAGCCTGCTTTGTCTGTAAAAGTACTGACCATTTGATTAAAGATTGTACTTTTCATGACAAACAGAGTCAAGAACCTAAGCTGAAAACTATGGTCAATACTGGTCTAAGGGTGGACAAACCAGTATGGGATAATACTAAAAGGGTTAATCATCAAAAAATTTCAAAATACCCTTATTTAAGAAAGAATTTTGTCTTATCAGGAGTACTAACAAGAACAGGTTTGATTACTCCTGTTAAGCAAAATAAGAAAAGGATAGTTCGCACAGTTAGTACTGCTAGGCCAGTTAGTACTGCTAGGCCTGTTAGTACTGTTAAACTATTTGCCCCAAAAATAGCACAAACTGGTGGTGCTATTAGACCAATTTACCCAATAATGCACAATGTAAGACCAAGAGGTTCATATTCACCTATCAAGAGGTCTTACTACACAAAACCAGCTTTTAGACCCAAAGACTTAAAACAAGATGTTAAAACTTTTAGGGTTTAAAATATGACTACTACTGGGACAAGAGCAGTAGTTAATACTAGTAAGGTTAAGATGGAAAATGACCTTAAGAAGTCAAAAGCATGCTGGGCTTGGAGACCTAAACTTAAGGTTCTAGATCATGACTCCAAAAACAGTGGATCATACATTTGTAAGCAATTTGACTATGTTGATCCAACAAGCAGAATCAAGTCAGTAATGGCTTGGGTCCCAAAGAGAAATTAATTCTCTTATGAGTATTATGAAAAATGTGTTGGATTGTATTTCTCTGTGTTTGGAACTAACATTTTGCAGGTTTAAGAGCTTAGAGTTTATTTGATTAATAAAGGATATGCCAATTTGATGAAAAATGCTAGAGTTAAGGGGAGGATATTGATGTTAGCATGAATATTCTTTAAGTGTTGGTTATATATCACACAAAAAATGGTCATCAGTTCACCATGTCTAACAGACTTCAAGAACTGGCTAGTACAAAGCAAACGGTTTTGGTAAAGACTTCTCAAATCAGTTGATGGTTGATAGTTTACCAAAAACTATATGGTTATCAATGCATCATGTTATTGCAATAAAGCATTGGCTAGTCCTAAGCAAACGGCCTTAGTAAAGACTTCCCAAATCCGTTTATGGCTGGTAGTTTGCCAAAAACTATAAAATAGTCCAATGACCCACCTCTCTCAAGAGGTTACACACTTAGAAGTGGGGAGGACAGTTTAGAACTTATGGAATTGATGGCAAACTATACCCAAATTGTCTGCTTTGTGAGGAAAAAGAATAGAGAGATTTGGTGAGTTCAAAAATAGAAAGAGAGTTATGTGTGAAAAACAGAAATGAGTGTTTGGTAAGAAAAAGAATTAAAAGATATTTTGTAAGTTTAAAAAAAGAAAGAGAGTATACGAGAGTCTACATTGGTGCTAAATATCTTTGATGGATCAAGTTTGGAGTTAATACTGCTTGGTACCACACTTAGTACTGTCAGTGTTATAATCATCATAATTTTTCACAAATTACCCTTAATTTAAGGAATGTCATTCTGTCCCCACATCAAGGAGTATAAACAAGATCGGTTGATTACTCGTGTTAAGAAAAAATGAGGTATAATGAGTAGTTCACAAAGTTTTGTACTGAGTTAGGCCTGTTCAGTACTGCTAGCGCCAGTTAGTAATGATAGGCCCATTTAGTACTACTGTAGGCCTGTTAGTACTGGTAGACCCATTTGCCTCCAAAAAATAGCATAAAATAATGTTGCTATTAGAACAAATTTACCTATAAGAATGGACAATGTAAGGCCAAGAGGTTCATATTCACATATCAAGTTAGGTCCTTATACACAACAAAAACCAGACTTTTAAGTCCCAAGACTCTAAAACAGATGCTTCAAACTTTTGGGGTTCATAAATATAAATACTGCTAGGGACTAGAGAGCAGTAGTTTTAATTCTCAGTAAAGGTTAAGATGGATTACTAACCATTAATAAAATCAGGTGGGTGTGCGAGGCCTACAAGGGAAATACTTTGCGCATCATGTGTCCAAACGCAGGGATCATTTCATGCTCAAGAAGGTTGAGTATGTTGATCCAAAAGGGATTTCCATGTCTGTAATGGTTGGGTCCCTACAGAGATTACTAATTTCTAACTACTTTTTGTGCAGGCAGCATAATTACATGAGATCTTACTCTTACAGGATCTTGTAGTGGTGGATAGTGGTTGCTCTAGCCATCATGACTGGCCAACAAAGTCTATCTTTCAGACTTATGAAAGATATACAATGAGAGGCTTTGTCGGCATTTTGGAAGTGATCCTAAAGCAGGTAAAATCACGGGTAAAGGCTAAATTCCAAAAATGCTAATTTAGAATTGATGATGTTTATTTTGATGATGAACTAAGTTTAACCCTTTTCTCTGTCTCCACAAATTTGTGACAAGAAAAATAGTGTCATTTTCTACGAGACTGATTGCGCTTATCATGTCTCCTAGACTTTAAGATTCTTGATGAAAGTAAGTTGTACTTAGAGCCTCCTAGTTAATGATGATGTGTACAACTTGGACTTAATGAACATTGTGTCCCTTGTTGGAGGTTATAACTTTGTTTGTATGCAAATGCAACAGCCTAGATGAGTCTAAATTATGGCACAGGAGATTAGGCACGTCAATGTGAATTTCAATAAAAATTAACAAACTTGTTGAAAGGGTCCCCTGAGTTAGAGGTTTACCTTCAAATGTTTTTTGATATGACCACACTTGTGTTGCCTGCCAAGAAGGGTAAGATATTAAGGGAATCATGTAAGGCCACGTTAGAACCAGATATCATCAGAAAGCCACCTAGATACTTACTTACATATGGAATTATTTGGACCTCTTGTCTATGTAGAAAGTATTCAACAAGAAAAGGTTCTATTTGGTTGTGACTGATGATTTTTTTTAGCGTGATTTTTGTTGGGTTTTTTTCTTAGCTCAAAGGATGAAACATCTAAAATCCATTTGTAATTTTATCATAGGCTTTAGAAAACCAATTGAATCATTAATAATGTTAAAATCATTCGATTGTGATAATGGGACAAGAGTTTAAGGAACCATGCCTATGAATGAGATTTTTTGCTAAGAAAGGAATAAAAAGGGAGTTTAGTGTGGCTAGAACTCCATAGCAGAATGGTGTTGCTAATAAAGAAAAATAAGGACTCTATAGAGGCCCTGCTTAGAACTATGTTAACTGACTCATTTTACTATCCATTCTTTGTGGCGGAGGTAGTTAAATGCAATTTGCCTGCCTATATACTGAATAGGGTATTAAGTGGACCAAACCTCAAATAAGAAACCTTATGAACTATTAATAGGTAAATCACCTGAGTATTAGTTTTATGAGACCTTTTGCGGTGGCCCTTGACTATTTTAAACACCTTAGATTTTAGGCAAAATTTGATGGAAAATCTGATTATGGTTATTTGCATTGGATCACTCTACCACTAGTACAAGCATTTAGAGTATTTACAACACAATGACCAACAAGGGTTAGAAGAGATATGACACATTGATTTTCTTAAAGATCTATAACAAATTGTGACAGGAACTGGTCATATGGATGTTTGATCTTGATTTTCTCACCAATTCAATGAACTATTTTCCTGATAGTGTAGAAAATCTGGTTAATGTGGATGTAGGTACACAAGATTCTTATGTTTCAGGTTCATCAGGAAAAGATAAAGGACTTACTCAAAAATACATACTGCTTCCACTACAACCTTATAGGATAAGGATTCCAGTAGAAGATGTTGCTCCAGCTGTACATGAAAAACCTTCTAAAAGTTCTCCTAAAGACAATGATGTACAAGATTCAGAAGATGTTGCCCCTGATAGAAGAAGGACCAATATCAAAATGATTAGTAGATTGAACAAGTTTTGCACATGTTGAACTTGAGAAGATGATTTGCTCAAGAGTGGTTGCTAAAGCTACTGGTTGATGCCACCCATGGACAAGGCTTTTGAAGAAGAAAAGAGGAATATTGCATCTCAAAAGAGGGTAGCTCAAACTACTAGTATTAACAAACTTAGTACTGGTATGTCATCTATTAGTACTGCTACTACGCCATATATTAGTACTGCTAGTACTCCCACAGGTGCAAATGCTGGTGAATCATCATTTGTCTATCTTGGCAGAAATACATACCCTATCTGATGATCTACTCTCTCTAATGCCCTGATTTTTCCCATTGATCCTAATATGACTGAGTTTGGATGATTGATTCTGATGCATTTTCAAGTGATGGCATATTCAATGGAGCCTATTATGATGAGAATGTGGGTGCAGTGGCTGATTTCAACAATATGGATGTACATCTTTAATGTCAAGTCTTTTCCTACACTCAGAATTCATAAGAATCATCCAAAAGATCAAATTCTAGGAGATCCTAAGTCAGCAGTTCAAACAAGAGGAAAGATTCAAAAGGCTTATCTAGCACAACAATCATTGGTGAGCTACATATCCAAATAGAATAGAACTAATCATAAAGATCATCAGAACTGTTTGTTAGCATGCTTTCTCTCCCAAGAAGAACCCAAGAATATATCATAAGCCTTACAAGATGAAAGCTGGGTTGAAGCAATGCAAGAGGAATTGTTGCAGTTCAAATTACAAAAGGTTTGGATACTTGTTGATTTGCCATCTAGGAAAAAGGCAATTGGCACAGTGGGTCTTCAAGAATAAAAGGGTGATGTAGAGACAGTATTGTTTGTGAAAAACAAAGCTCAGGACTTGTAGCACAAGGGTTTTAGACTAGGTAGCGAAGGAATAGATTAGGATGATGGTTTTTGCCCACTGTTTGCAAGGAAATAGAGGCAATCAGGTTATTTTTAGCCTTTGCATCATACAGGGATTTACTGTCTACCAAATGGATGTTAAAAGTGCATTTCTCTATGGCACAATTAAAGATGAGGTGTATGTCCATCAACCTCCAAGCTTTGTTGATCCTGCTTATCCAAACAGAGTCTATATGGTGATTAAAGCTCTTTATGGTCTTCATCAAGCCCCTAGAGCTTGGTATGAGACACTTTCTTCTTTTCTGATGGAAAATGGTTTCAGGAGAGGTACCATAGACAAAACATTGTTTATCAAGAAGAAAAAGTAGTGAATGTATGATTCCTGTCCACTGTAATATGTGGATGACTTATTTTGGATCTACAAAGAAGTTCCTATATGTATACAGTTTAAAGATTGTTATTGACCACAAAAGATTCCAAATGAGCACTCCATGGGTGTGACATCACTTTCTTATTTGGGACTTTAAGTGAAGCAAACAATTCATGAATAGAACCTTTATTAGTCAGGATAAGTATGTAGTTGACATCCTTAAGAAGTTTGATTTTTGGTCCATCAGAATAGCTACTACTCCTATTGAGTCTAATAACCCACTGGTCAAGGATGAAGATGGTGAAGATGTAGATGTACATGTCTATAGATCTATGATTGGTTCCCTGATGTATTTGACTCCATCAAGGCCAGACATCATGTTTGCTGTGTGTGCCTGTGCTAGATTTCAAGTCACTTCAAAAGCCTCAAACTCAAATGTACTAAAAAGGATTTTTAGGTACCTCAAACATCAACCTAAATTAGGTTTATGATATCCTAGGGTTTCACCTTTTGAACAAGAAGCTTTCTTAGATAGTAACTATGGAGGAGCCAGCCTTGACAGAAAATCAACAACAGGTGGCTATCAATTTCTTGGTAGAAGATTTGTATCATCTCTGTCTAATGCAAAAGCAGACTATTTTGGACACACATTCCTTTACTGAAGAGCAATTATGTTGTAGTTGCGAATTGTTGTGGGCAAGTACTATGGATACAAAATCAGATGATGGATTATGGTTTTAATTTCATGAACACCAAAATCCATATTGATAATGAGAGCACTATAAGTGTTATTAAGAATCCTGTTGCTCATTCTAGGACCAAGCATATCGAGATTCAATTTCATTTTATCAAAGATTGCTATGAGAAAAGTATGATTAAGTTTCAAGATTTCAACACAGACTTAATGTTGCACAGACCTTTCTCACCACAAGCGATTTGATGTCACAAGATTTAACTTTTTGGTGGTTAGCATTGGGATGTTAAATCTGTAGCTATATTTGAGGGGAGGTTATATGTACACTAGAGGGTAAATATGATGAATACTTGGTTAATACTGCTGAGCTTAGTGTGATATGATAAGTTACAAACTTTGTACCTGGGCTAGTATAAAAAATTTATAATGCACCTAGGTTAGTTAGTACTGTGTTTACTTATCAGTTTGGTGTGACTAATTGAAGCTTTCTCTGAAGGGAGGAATATGATGCGTTGTGTGTTCCTTCAGTGCTTGCCGTTGTAAAACCCATTCCAACAAATGGTCACCAGTTCCACCATTGTCTTTCAGTCTTCAAGAATGGCTAGTCCCATAAGACAAACAATTTTTAGTAGAGACTTCTCAAATCCGTTGATGGTTGATAGTTTACCAAAAAACTATATGGTTCTCAATGCACCATGTTATTACAATAAAGCATTGGCTAGTCCAAATAAAACGGCCTTGGTAAAGACTTCCCAAATCCGTTTATGGCTGGTAGTTTGCCAAAAACTATAAACCAGTCCAATGACCCACCTCTTTTAAGAGGTTACACACTTGGAAGTGAGGAGGACAATTTAGAACTTAAGAAATTGATGGCAAACTGTACCCAAATTGTCTGCTTTGTGAGGAAAAAGAATAGAGAGATTTGGTGAGTTCAAAAATAGAAAGAAAGTTGTGTGTGAAAAACATAAATAAGCGTTTGGTGAGAAAAAGAATTGAGAGATATTTTGTGAGTTTAAAAACAGAAAGATAGTATATGAGAGTCTACATTGGTGCTGAATATCTTTGATGGATCAAGTTTGGAGTTAATATCTGTTGGTTTCCAAACTTTTTGTACTATCAGTGTTATAGTTTATACTGCCAAGGATGTTATTTCTACTGCTGCGATGAAGTTTAGTACTGTTTGACTTAAAATGAGTACTGTGGACACAAACTTTTGTACCTCATAAGTAGCACTCATCTGTCTAGCTACAAGCAGGAGGTTTAACTTTTCTAAATTCATCTTTGAAGCTATGGTTAAGAATTTGGATAGCCCACACAAATTCTTATTGTATCCCAGGTTTATTCAACTCCTTCTTAACAAACAACAAAGGTTACTCTTACCTCATACTAGAACTTATCCCACTCCTACTCTTACAAGTAAAATGTTTAGTAATATGAGGAAAGCCTCTAAGGGGTATTTAGGGGTAGTAACACCATTGTTTGAGAGTATGTTGGTACAAGCACATGATGAAGAGCAACATCAATCAACCTCAAGGATCACATCTTCAACATCATTATCTCCATAACCCACTCAACCATCCCCTTCACCAGAACCAATTTAACCCACCCATAAGGCAAAGGAGACTGTTTCTATACCCCATGATTTACCTCTCCATGCTGTTCACTCACATAGAAGTGCTAAGGGTAGCATGCAACAACATGATTTGATGGTTTTGGTTAACAAATTGAATGATAGGATTGATGGATTGGAGAAGGACTTGCAGCAGACAAAGAAGACTTATAGTACTGCTCTCACCAAGTTAGTACTTAGAGTAAAGAAACTGGAGTACAAGCTGAAGTCTGGCAAGGCAAGGAGAAAGGAAAAGATTGTTCTTTGTAATGTTGAAGAGATTGCAGAGGATTCTTCCAAACAGTGGAGGAAGATTTCTCAAATTGATGAAGATCCAACAATTTCTCTAGTACAAGATGAAGGTATTTCTTAGATTCTACAGGAAGAGGAAGTTCATGAGAAGCCTAGTGATGAAACTAAAGTAATTGTACAAGAATAGACTCCTACTAAAATTATTGAAGAATGTAGAAGTGGTGAGAAAGGTGAGATGGAGATTATTACTACTAGTCCTCCAAAAGTTACAAAGGTTAGTACTGCTGAAGCTTATGTGTATACAAGAAGGAGTGCCAAAGATAAAGGAAAGGCTATAATGAAAGAACCTGCTACTCTAAATAAGGTTAAGAAAAGAACTCAAGTGCAGTTGAGTATTGATGAGGAGTTATCTAGGAAGATGGAAGAAGAAGAAAGAATCAGATTTAATGCAGAACAGGAAGCAAGAACTTTACAAGAAGAAGAAGAAGAAAGACTAAATCTGGAGGCAGCTAGGGAATTGCAAAGATAACTTGATCAAAGACATGAGGTTCCAACTCAACCTACTCAATCTCAGGGAATTAACTAGAATGATCTAAGTGTACTGAGGTATCATGATTTGAAGAATAGACATGTGTCAATAGCTCAAGCAAGAAGGAATATGATTACAAACTTGAAGAATCAAGGAGGCTACAAAGAGAGCTACTTTAAGAAAATGAGCTATGATGACATCAGACCAATATTTGAAAGAGTATGGGATCATGTCAATACTTTTATTCCTATAGGGTCTGAAGTTGAAAAAGATTCTTCTAAACAAAGTGAAAGAGAAACTTTAAAAATAGTAGAAGAAGAGAAGGTTGAAGAAGAAAATGTGAATCCTGAGCCAGTGTTGATTGAAAAGAAAGCTGTTGGAATTAGAAGAAAAACACTTGCAAGAAGAAGAGAAAGTGACAAACAAGGTCAAGACAGCTCAAAGAGACAGAAGAAAGAGAAAGAAACAACTGATTATGAGGAAGAAAAAGATGAACTAAGAATGTGGTTGACAGTACTTCCAGATAAGGAAGAATTTGTAGATCCTAAAATCTTGGATACTAAGTTTCCTATAGTTGATTGGGAATCTTAAAGTTTAGGAAATATGCATGTTTACAAGATCATACGAGTAGATGGAAACACTAGTTATCATAAAACCTTTGAGAGTATACTAAAAAGTTTTGATAGACATGATTTAGAGGTTTTACACAGGCTCGTAATGGAAAGATTTCAAGATAACACTCTAGAAGGATACAATTTGATGTTATGGGATTATCTGAAGATACTAGTATATCCTGAGCAAGATGATGACATCTAGAAGAATCAAAACCAGTGGAAAATAATCAGTTGGAAGCTGTATGAAACTTGTGGAGTGCACACACTGATGGTTGATGGTACTTTGATGAATATTCATATGTTTGTAGAGAAAAAGTATCTACTCACTAAAGAAACACTTCAGAAGATGCTTAACTAGAAATTAGAAGCTAAAACAAAAAGTTCTATGGCATTTGAGTTATTAAAGTTTATTAAGACTCAGATTAAAGAACAATAAAAGTGTGTTTGAAAGAATCCTCTGTGGAAGAAGAATTGAAGATCTAATCCAGAAGAAACTTGGGATTTGAGAGTAAATCACAAGTTTAGGGGAGGATTGTTGGGATTCTAAAGCTTCTATAAGTTAATACTGATGGCTTAAGATTAATATTGCTAATGAAGACTTAATGCTATTAATGAAGATTGAAGAAATAAGTCTAAGTCTTTAGTACTGCTAGCTTTGTAGTTAGTACTGCCAGTACAATGTTAGTACTACCAGTAATAGTTAGTACTGTTAGTTAGTATTAGTACTGCTAGTGTATTGTATTAGTACTGCTTATAAGATATGCATGAGATATCTTAGGAAATGATATGCATGATCTCTATACGCATTTTGTAAAGCCCATTAGGGTTTCCTTGGTGTATAAAAGGAACCCTAGTTATAGTTAGTCATATATAGATCAATATAGTTCTACACAGATCAATAGAGATCGATTAGCAATCATAGTGTTTGTAATCTGTAACTTAGGCAGATTCAAGTTATAATATAAAGTTCTTTTGTGATTCTTAATATTGTTCTTCTTAGCATTATTGATTAGTTTCCGCATAATCAATAGTGTTCAAATCAATGTTTCATTATTGTTTCTTTAGAATTATTTAAAGGAACAAACCCTTTACAAGCTAAAGGTTAAGATCTATTCAGAAAACGATCCAACAAGTTTCCACATTTTGATTTCATAAAATATGTTTGGATACATAAAATTGACATTTATGAGATGTACCCAACACATTAAAAGGCTTTGTTTTAAAACCCTCCGAAATTGATTCATATAAAATGACATTATTCGTACCACACTTTTGAATTTTATTTGAGGAAGGGAGTGTTGAACACACAATTTTAACAAATTTTTTATGAAAGATACCGTAAATTATATTGTAGACAATTTGACATTGAAAGTTCTTTTTGAAAAATTATGTTCAACGATTTATAAAAACATGATAGAAGACTTCTCTTCTATTTTTAGAGTAAGCGCACTGAAGCGTACACTTCTCTATGACATTCGGGTCTGAGTTATGCACTGAAATATGCATAAGTCATTATGAGAAAATTTAGAAATGACATGTTTTGAAAGCATTTGAAACTCTTGCTCGAACTTCATTTACACCCCCATGTCGATGTTAATCAACATTTCTAGGTAAGTAAATGTTATCGATTCCAAGAGACATGTCGAGAAGATTCTTTTTGGTATTTTTGAAATTTTTTGATTTTATATTTTGTTTTTATAGATTTTATATTTTTGTATTTTCTTTTTGTTGGTTTTATATTTTTGTATTTTCTTTTTTTCAAAAATATTTATAAATCAAAATAAAGAGAAATAAAAAATATTTACAAATCAAAGTTTCCATTAGCAGTGACAGTTGTTGCTAGAGTTGAAGTGGATGAAGTTGAATCAGGTTGTTTTTGACGTTAATTTGATGCATCAGTAGTAGTAATAGTAGAAGACTTTGAAACAACTTGATTTTCTCTATTTAAATATTCATCGAAAAAGGACCAAATAGCAAATCCAGCTCATTTAACGTTGTTACTATCTCAGCTGCTTGATGAACTTCTATTAGCATTGCGGTGCGAGGCTTGAACCGTTTTGTACAAACATCGGTGTCTTTGACATTGAGGTTCGAGGCTTGAACTGTTGTGTTTAAACATCATTTGTAAATTCATCATTTGTGAATCCACTGTGATAATGGTTTCTTAGATATCAGCTTTTTTAGCAACCACACTCTGAGGTTTTCCTGCTTTACATTGTATAATGCACCTGCACTTAAGTAAATTCATTGTTTCTTTTGACCATTGAGTGATGTACCCGCACTTAAATCCAGAGTTTGTTTGCATACATGAATATTAGGGATATCTACATTGGAACCATATGTGATTTCACTGTCAACCTTGCCCGTGCAAGAGTTGAGTGCCTTTCCTGTAGGAATCCACCTAAGACCAACAGATTTGAAAATTCTACCCGTGGGTTTCCACCTTAGATCAGATCTAAAAGATGTTTTCTCATACACAGCGGAAGTCTTATTAGGAGAAAACCTATGTCCTGTAAAGATCTGACTACCAGGTTTTTGAGTATGACTCTTTTGATCTACGAGTTTGTTTCTGTTTCTAGTCTTATGGGATTGAATCTTTACATGTGAATTCACTTCTTTTAGGAGTTTTGTTATACAATCATCATGATTTTCATTAAAGACACACTTATGACATGTTGAACAAACAAAGTGTTTGGAATCTGAGAAAGAACTAGAATTCTTAGAATGATCTGCTTTGGGGACATCCATTATTGTTACGCAACTACTCTTAGATACAGGCAAACTCCTAGGAGTTTGATTTTTGCTCCTAGGTTTTGGTTTGCTATCATCAGCAGTGCATTGAAATCTAGCAGAAGGCATCACACTAGTTTTTGAGTTCCTATCTTTTTCTTGTGTCTTTTTCTTAGCTTCATCTAGATAGTTATTATGAACCATGTCGTTTGAACTAAATCTTGGCATATTCTTAGAACTATTCCTAGATGAGCTAGATGAAATCATATGATCAGGTTTTGCAAAGGCGGTTTCTGTTTTCTTAGGCAAATTTTGTTGAGTGACTAGTTTTGACAAACTGTTATTCACATCAATGTGGGAGGCAAACCGTTGTTTTGACATTTGGGGCCTTTCAAATTTAAACGCATTTGGTTGTCTAACAACTGATTGGTTTCTTAGTGATGGTAAAACCGGTTTCCCGAATACTGATGTTTTATCAAACTTAGTATCTACACTATTTCCTTTTAACTTCCTTAAGTTATTTTTTAAAGCAGCAATTGCAAAAACCTTTTCCTGAATCGAAGCTTTTAAATCAGCATTATTAGCAAGCAGAGAAGTTGTCTGTTCTATAGTCTTAGATCTCGTAATTTTAATAGAATCATACAAATCTTTGTAATGCTTTTTCAGAGACTCATTTTCTTTACGTAATTTAGCCACACTATGTTCTAATTCAATGTTCATTGTTTCAAGTACATCACTTTCCTTTTTAATCTTGGCTTTATTACTTGTTTCATTCAAAATTTGACCATGTTGCCTCGATTTTAAAGTTTGATTTTGATATTTAAGTTCAAGAGCAATACAATGTGCTTCCATTCTTGAAAAATCCTTTTGAAATTGGGCAACGGTCTTTTTGAGTAAAATATTTTCAGACTCTAGTTATTGTTTTGAGTATTCAGTTGTCTGGTTATCAAATGATGAATCAAGCATAGGACTTTTAACTTGACATTGCTCAGTATACTGTTCAACCCTACCTTCATTAATGATTTCAGGTTGCTCAGTATGCTGCTGTCCTATAGCAAAGATATTACATTCAGCAGTCAATTGTACCTCAGCCATTGGCTCTTCTTCATATATGGGACTGATATTTGAATCATCAGTATCTGTATCATTCCTAACCTGCTGCTTTCATCTTGCACTTCTGATTCTGTCCTACTGCTTTTTGTGACCACCAAATCAGCATCTACTGGTTTACCCGTATCAATCTTACTCTCTTGCGTCTGCATCTGTGTTTTATTTACCCGTCTATCATACTGTCTTTGATGACGTGTTCTTTTAGCAACAGACTTCTTGACATTACACATGTGTTAGAGTAGTGTATCTCTCAAGTGTTTAACCTCGATTCTAGTGTATTTAACAAAGTACTTGTCTGTCATTTGATTGTTATAATCCAAAGTAAACTGTGAATCAATGAACTTCTAAAATTGGTTGCTTACCACCCAAAAGGTTGCCATGGATCCATCTTCTTGAAATTCATCTTTGTCAAGTTGCTTTTGTAGTTGATCTACGTTGAGAAGCATCGTTCTTGTGAAAGTCTCATTATCTTGACCAAAGAGTGACATGAATGCCTGTTTGAATCCATGTTCAATACGAGTGCCTTTTAAGTCCTCTTTATAAAGAACTTGAATGTGTTAATGAAGAGATCGAAAATATGCCATGCATCTTTGTTTTGCTTTTGACATCTCGTATTTGATTGCATGTACATCTTTTGTTTTAGAATTCAAGCTGCATTCCTTTACTAATTTGCTGGATGCAGTCTCTGAATTACTGTCTTCTTTCTCAGAACAAGTGTTTTGTATGACAACTAAATCAACTTTCAATGAATCAACATTCAATGCTTGAATTGGATTTGAATGATCTTCTTGTGTTTGCATCAACTTCTTTTGTTTCAACAATTGTGGAGTTCGTTGTTGATGAAGAGTTATCTCAAGCATGTATTTCCCAATGGAATCCATGTTAAAGATCATTGCATCGTAGAAGGATTGAGCATCAAATCTTGTATATTTTTGCATACGCGCTTTGAATTCTGAATTGAAAGCATTTTCAAACGTTGTTCTGAGTTTTGTTAAAGTAGTTTTGCAATCAGTCTGAGAAATTATTTCTTTGGTAAGATGTTGATCTTGTAAATCCAAGTCTTCAGAGAATGTTTTCTTAAAGATAGGCATGGTACCAAAATCTTGTAAAGTATTTACGAGAAACTTTAATTGTGACTAAGTTGCTCGAAGACTATTCATACATTTAATTCTTGAAAGTTATGTCTTCTCTTGAATTTTGGAAATTGAACACGAAGAAACTATGTCATTCTGAAGAACACTTGATGTTTGAGTTGGCAATTTGGTATTGGTATTTGACATTTTGATGTTATGAATGAATATCGGATCTTAAGTAGATAAAGTAATTATTGTTGTGGGTTGAATTCAATTAACGTTTACGGGATTTTACAATTCTATGACTTAAACCGTAAAAAGAATAAACTTTTATGAGATTTTACTAAATCAAGAAAAAACCGAGAATGAAAATTTGTTGTTGAAGAAGAACTTGAGCTTTTGTTAACGATTTATGAGCTAAAACGATGAACGGTGCACAAATTTTGAGCTTAAATTGATTAATGGTTGATCAAAACTCAAATAAGGACGAACGGTTCACAAACGATTCACTTTGGAGGACTAACAGCTGATTTATAACAAGTAAGGACTAATGGTGAAAAGTGATTTTAACAATGAGGGTAATTAAACCAATAAAGTATGAAATGTGAAGTGGCTTTAAAGTTCAGGGGCTGATTTTGCCAAATTCCAATTTTAATGATTAAAACATGTTTTCCCTCCACATTGTATCATCTTTGTTTTAAATTACAAAAAAAACAAACGGTTGTTTTTTAACTTTTGAATTTGATCGGGGTTATCGTCGGTGTGAAATAAATATACCACAATGATCGAAATGAGTTCACGATCGTAATAGAATAGATTAGAGGACCCGTAAGTAACCATCACGAAACCGTAAAATCCGAAATGACTTGAAATGAGGTAAAACCATGTATAATTCGTCTTTGGTTTGTTGTATAACTTGCCTACAAGATATGTATAGATCGCCTTATAAGATATGTATAGATCGCCTAAAAAGATATGTATAGATCGCCTAACAAAATATGTATAGATCGCCTAACAAGATATGTATAGATCGCCTACACATGAGCATGTATTGATCGCCTCTTGTTTGAACGTATAAATTGCCCTCGTTACTTGTTTTTTGAATGTATAGATTGCCCGTGTTGTGGTATAGATCGTCTGACTTGTATAGATCGCCCAATACATCCAAAACCAAATACGTACAATGGTCCTTGTTCTTGTCTTTTTATCACACAAAAAAAAACAAACCGTCATTGCTTGCTTGTCTTCAAACGCTGGACCACAAAAAGACGAAACCCAGAATAAGCTTTAAGAATAAGCTCTTAAAATAAGCTCTTTTATACCAAGAGATAAGCCACAAAAATAGCAACCCAAAAAGCTTTGAAGAAAAACCAAATAAGCCACGAACCTAAAATAAGACTTAGAAAAGAGTTTGTGTTTGTGCGTTTGTTATAGTAACAGAAATAAGAAACAAGTAACCAACACAACCCTTTTTAGAGAAAGAGAAAAAAATTATGATGTTACCCATATTAATAGCCCACAGTTATAAACATAAAGAGCTTCTGTTTTGAAAGAAAAAAAAAACAATTCATTGTTGTCAATATGCTACTCTTTGATTTTATAAAATAAACCACACAAAAAACTTGAATAAGCCCAAAAGTATCGTGAGGCCCAAATAAGAAAAAAAATCCAAATGAAAATAAGCTAAAAATAAGCCGTATAAGCTCAAAAAAAATACAACAAACACTAAACCCACCCGTGGCGAGTGATACCAAATGTTATCCCACGAATTTAATCCATTACACAACACTAATCTTTACCTATATGCTAGAAAATAAGAAGAAAACTTAGAGAGAGAAAGTAAAGAGAGAAACAAAAGAGAAAGATTAGATCTATTAATGAACAAGACTAATTTTGACTAATAAGACCGATAACATTCTTGTTCGTCTTAATAAAATTAAGGGTATCAATCCCTCCCTAATGTTAGGGTCTCTTCTTCAAACTCCTCCACGTTTGATGTCTTCATTAGTACTTCTTTTAAGGATGTGGAGAGGAACTTGATCCTATGGTTTGACATTCTGGTACGACCGATAACATTCTTGTAGGCAAAGTTGTCCTGTTTTTTAAATCATTGTCTCCCCTTATTTGAAGATATGACATTGTGACGTATTATGCTTGCCTTGTTTATCTTCGGTCTTAGTCTTTGCTTGTTTGTAATGGCTTTGTTCATTCATGCTTTGTGATCTTGATCTTGAGCCTTTATCTTTTGACTTTGAGTTCTTTGTGGATCTTATCTGCATCATCACCTTTGACTTGAAATCATCGTGAATTGACTTACTTGATCAACTTGTGCTCTTGACCAACATGCTCATTAAAACATTGTTACTTTCTTGTTGACATATATGATTATAAGTCTAACAATCTTCCTAAAATACGATTCTTTAATTAACTTTGAGGCTCTTTGATGATGGGGAAGTTTAGAATCAACTATCTTGATGTTGAACGATTAACTTTGAAAGCTTGAGTATGAGCATGTGGTTTATGAATCCGACTTCACTGGAATGAGGCTGCAACACACCCAGACGTCCTTATCGCTGAAAAAAAAAAGTTAGTCAAAGAAAAGACACATATGGCTTGTCAATTCAAATCATCTTGACTTCGTTTTGTATTAACCCGTTCGGTTACACCGTATTATTAGTATAAAATGATACTTGTGATCAGGTAGCATTCAAAGATCTCATTGAACAAGGGTTTTCCAGCTTTAACCCCCCCCAATTTATTATGCAGCGAAACCAACCTTTTGGTGTGTTAAAAAGTCATTAGCACAAAAAAACAATCATAAAGAAATATAACGAATGACTCCAAAAGAGACGTTTAAATAAAAACATAACATTGTCCCATTCATGTAAGATTAGAGTCGAAAATTTATCCACAAGATCGTCACCATACAACATCATAACATAAGTTTTAAAACCATAACACAAAGTGTTTTCAATGAATGGAACCAAAACAAGTTTAGTCAAAACATTTCGCGCTAAACTCCATTCGCCACTCCAAGCCCAACAACCCAAATACCAGAGATAAAACAAGCTATTAAAAGTCAACGAAAACGTTGAGTGCATCCATAGATTTATATGAAATAAAAGGGTGAACACAAGTATTTTTAATCATACGAAAAACTTATGGATCAACAATCAATAAACATAATGCATTAAGCTCATGCAACTGAAAAACGTTAACCATCATATTATAAATATGTAATCATTTGCCCCACAACAAGTAATATTGCAATAATACCTAAAGAAATTCTCAATACACAAAGTCCCTTTAAGGGGTGATCGCATGCCATGGATGTCCAAACCCAGACAGGGCATTCACGGCCCCAATATATCTACTTATTGTATCAAGCGCTCACTAAGACCATCATAGTAATTAATTGTGCATAAAATTAGGGCCATTATTGCAATAGGTTACTATGCAATAAGTTCACAACGGGTCCAGCATACCGAAAATTCACTTGTGTTCAATTTATAAAACAAACATGCATCTTTCCTTCGCGAGGTTTATAAAAAACTTTATTAGTAGAAAGGCGAGCTAAAGAAACTCACTGAGAGAAATAAATTAATCAAATTGTGATGAGTCCTCGAACAGAGCAGGAAGTGTACTTCTAAGAACCTCCTACAAACGTGACTGCGACTTAGCACACGTAAAAAGAACCAATACGTAAAAATAACAAGTTGAAAAGGAGATGTGTTTCCTCCGAGATAAGCAATGGCATTCCACAAGAACAATCCCCAAATCCTTTTACTCCCCAAAATAACTTGTGATCTGGTCTTATAGGTAAATGAACATCTACTAAGTTTCGGCTTTTAATTCTTATTTTATCAAAGTGTACTATACGTTTTTAAATTTTGAGACTAGACGTAAAAACTCAGTTTCTGATTTTAACTCGACTTCATGGACTCATATCTCCTAGCTCACAAATGTTCTAAATGTGAGGCTTTCACTCCTGGAAAGCTCTTTATGTCTAGTTTCCAAAAATGTAAGACTCATAATCTACAAAGTTTCAGAACTATGTGAAAAGACTGTTTTACCCCTGGTTACCCAAAACAAAAAGTTTCCAAAAATTTTACCCTTTACGGAAATGGCCATAATTCCTAAACCATGATAGCAATGAAGGTGAGGCCAATTGATATAGCTTCCTTAAGATGTCTACCACTGACCCAATCTTTAAAACCTAACCTTTTATTGCAAAAACCTGGAGTTTAACTCGTTTTCTAATCATAGGTCCAGATTTGACCTATTTTCTTATTTTGACCATAACTCCCTCATCCCAAGGAGTTGGTTGGGCATCCAACTATCCTATGATGCCAAGACATATATCTATCCAGACATGTAATTTAATCATAGGCTCCAAGCCAAAATATTTCTGCTATAACACGTTTTTGCTACTGTTTCAAAACAGTCCCAATTATTTACTCCAAAACCCATCCAAACATCAATCCTAACTCTAACCAATCACATGCAATGCCATACCAAGCTCTTAAACACAACTCATACATCATATAAACATGCATTTCCAGAATCAAACATCCATTTTCATGGATCAAAATTAAAAGAAAAATCAAAAATAAGGAGAAGATCTTACTAGGAGTTGATTTAGGCTAGAGAATCAAAAACAAAAACACTCTTCTTACTCTTGGGCTGATTTCGAACCAAAGAAGACCCAAAAACCAAAGATTAGAATGCCTCTAACCCTCCTAAATATCACTAATATTTCCCTCAAGAAAACCCTAATGAAAACCCTTCAATAAAACATCCACAACATCTTCAAATCTTCAAGAAAATCTACCAAACTTTGCAAGCAACTCAAGGATGATGTTGTGATGGTAAAAAGGAGAAGAAAAATTTTGTAAGTTGATGGTGGTGGTGGTGATAAACTCGGCAGCCACAAGGAGAGGAGGAAGGAGATTTATATTTTTTTTGAAACTAGGTGAAATGAAAAGTTTGCATGTATGGAGAAATGAAAAAATGATGGTTTATAGAAAATTGAAATGGGTTGTGTGTTGGAGTGGGTAAACCGGCCATGGGTGGGGGTAATAGGGTTTTTATATATATTTTTTTTGATTTTGCAATGTGTATGATTTAATTTAAAGTGTGGTGAAAACTTTTGTTAAATAAAAGTAGGGTTTAAGGTAAAACGCGAGTTTTAAGCAATAAATTTACGTAAATGCGACACACAACGAAAAATGACAATGATGTAAATTATAATCATCGGGGAGTATTATGAGAATATTAAACCACTTAAGGCACGAAGACGGAATAGATTCCTAAATACAGCTCACTTAAAGCTGAGAACGGGAAATTTTTACCAAATCGGGTAAAAGTAAAATTAATGACTTTGCACAAAAATAAAAATAGAATTAAAGCTCGAAATAAATAGTAACCTTAAATATGGAATGTTACATCCTCCCCTCCTTACGGGAGCACCGTCTCGGTGCTCGATTCCTCTTTCTTGTCCTTTGATTACTCGAGAAAAGATGAGGGTAATTTCTTTTGAAGAAATCTTCTCGTTCCCAAGTGTATTCCGGACCTCGCCTAGAAATCCATCGAACTTTGACAATGGGAATTGAACTTTTCTTGAGGTGCTTCACTTCGCGGTCCATGATTTCTACTGGTTCTTTAATAAAGTGCAATTTATCATCGAGTTGGATCTCTTCAAGAGGGATAACCAAGTTTTCATCCGCCATACATTTCTTGAGATTCGAAACATGGAAGG